>JAYJMB010020776.1:33514-88360 GCA_036873735.1 Pouteria campechiana
ACTTGGAGCTTGACTGCACTCCTTGGAGCTTAACTGTACGTCTTGAAGCCTGATCACACGTCTTAGTCTTGGAGCTTAACTGCACTCCTTGCAGCTTGACTACATGTTGACTGACTGCACATCTTGGTCTTGGAGCTTGACTGTACGTCTTGGTCTTGGAGCTTGACTACACTCCTTGGAACTTAACTGTATATCTTGGAGCCTGACTGCACATCTTGGTCTTGGAGCTTGACTACATTCCTTACAGCTTGACAGCACGTTTTGGACTTGAAGCTTGATTGCACATCCTGGAGCCTAACTGCAAGTCTTGGACTTGGAGCTTGACTGCACTCCTTGGAGCTTAACTGTACGTCTTGAAGCCTGATCACACGTCTTAGTCTTGGAGCTTGACTGCACGTTTTGAAGCCTGATTGTATGTCTTAGAGCCTATCTGCACATCTTGGAGACGGAGCCTAACTACATGTCTTGGGTCATTTTAGGAATGAAATAGCTTGCTTGTATTATTGATGTACTTCCAAATATTTATAATGATGTGGATTATATTAATTGCATGCACATCTAATATGGGTATCATGCAATTATTTATTATTTTTATTCATAGGTTAAAATACACCTATGTTCATATGCGATTCCACCCCACTAATTTTAATTGCACACATTTTTAGATAAGTACCGTACAATTAAATTAAGCAATGTATGCGCCCATGTTTATGTACAGAAATAAACAATGTATGCGCCCATCTTATTGAGGAAGTCTCAACTACACGGGCTCAAGTGGCTTAAACAGATTTGCATTTCAACTGCATGCCACATCAGCATCTGGGACGCGCCTCCTGACCGTGCGTCTCCTCAGTTGCAATTTAGGCTGAACCTCAGCTGTGCGGGTTTGGTACTCAACTCCACGGCACGTCAGCAGTGCGCTCTCTCCATGTGCCTCGACTGCACGGTTTGAGAGAGGTCGACTGAGTTTCGGAGACTGATTACGCGGCACATCAACAAAACAGCGGAACTCCTTCCGCGACTGCACGACACGTAAGCGAGTTTGCCTTCTCCAAGCGCCTTGGCTACAGGGTCTGCGACTTCCTTGACTGCGCGGCGTAGGCTTAGCAAAATGAGAACGCGTGCGTGGTTGGAGTTCTAATCCATAGCTATCCATGTGCAGACTCACGGGCTGGCTCTTCTTGTCTTCAGTTGCAAATGTGGAGATGGTCGCCACTTCAACTGCACGTTATACAAGTTGTCTCCAGTCGCATTATGAGGTTCATCTCCCCCTCCTGCATGCCAAGTTAGAGTCGTCTTCCCCATTAGCCTCGACTGCACGACTTGCTAAGCATGCCCATTCGTTTCGAGCCTCTCCCAAAATTTTTGGGTTGAGCGTGTCAGAAGAAGAAGGCGTTTGTGGGGGCATCGCAGCAGCTGAAGGTGCATCAAGTCCGGACAAGGGGAAGAGAATCGAGGTTTTACATTTTACATGTCGATTAATTTCTGCATCGTGTTTGAGGGTACAACAACCATCACTGTTGAGGCGAGGAAAAGGAGGATGGAGATTAACAGGGGGAAGAGCTTTCTAGCCTGAAACCATCACGTCTTAAGTAAATCACTGTTGTGGATTAATGGGTGTCAATCAGAGATTTGAATGGCCGATATGTCTTCAGGTCTTCAACCACACCAGCAATAGAGATGGCGGCAGCGGCAATGGAGAAGGCCATTTTAAGAGAAAATATACGACAAAATCAAGCTACGCTCACAGAGCCATTTTCCTCTGATGCGATCTGTTTAGCTCCCAACAAAGGAAACGAAACAGCAAAAAAAATAGAAGTAAAACACAAGATCCATGGACATGGTTCTACTATCCAACCTGCCAGAGCCCGGACATGTCTTGCTCATGAATTTGGCATACAAAGATGAAGATTGTTGCGCCGATCGATCCAACAACATTTTCGTCTGTGCTTGAATCTGTTTTTGCCAAAATCCTTGATATGGATCTCATCTCACATCCAATAGTTGGCATGCCTAGGAAAGGCTTGGATCGTGGGGGACGACTGGAGGTGTACTTTTACCATGGGCGCTGAGGCAGTATGGGGTGAGTTGCTTGTTATTTGTTGAGGACAGCTAGACATTGTTCAGGCCGAGAACAGTGCAAGCAACCGTCTTGCTGCACGCCAAGACGATAGGCACATCATCGGGGGTGGGTCCATGAATACCCACAAACTGCACATTGCTCACTTGGATGATAGATGTCTTATTTGGGCAGCTGTGGTCGCCATTGCAATACTATTGGTCAATGGCCATAGATTCGCCCACGGTTGTGATAGTTAGCTACTCAAATGTGATGTCTCTTGCGAAACCCGATCCTCTTGCCATGTCTTGATTCGTGCTCCATGCATGGTCTGGATGAATTGGCAGTTGAAGACATGGATTTGACTGACCTCATCATGAGAACCGTCGGCTCCCAAGCTTCCAAAGGTTATCCCATGGCCAGGTCCGCATGTAATTCGGCTGCTATTAACATCCAAACTTCCACGTATATTCATTAAAATAGGACAGCTGAAAAGACGTCAATCTTATTCATTGCCACCTTACTGGCTTCTTGTCCTTTTCATTGATTTTCGCTCGCTTCATCCCAGGCAAGAGTGTCGTGGCAACACATGGCTTGTAGCTTCCTTTTAGATGGACACACTTCCCTACGTTGGGAAAAAGTAGTAAAAACTTCCTTTCCCTTAAATCGAGTAGAATGAAAAAATATTCGCATTGAGGGAGGTTTGGCTAGCTTTGGCGATGGCAAGGATGAATGACCACAGTAGCAAGCAAGAAAGCAAGGCAAACGCCGATCTTAAGCTGGTTGATGTTCACGTTGTTAACTACGATGGGCAGCCAAGCAACACTAGGTTTAGCGTTCCTGTTGGACCATGACATTCAGGCGGAAGCATGCTAAAGTCTCGCTCAAAACAAAATAAACTAATCTCAATATCAAGCTCTGCTAAAGTCTTGGCGGTTATGCCATTTTCACACTCAACAGCGATTTTTCATAAGATATATTTTCAATCTCCTTTTTAATTGTGCATAACCAGATCCATCATAATATGAAAGTTGGGAGGTAGATTATCATTTACAAAACATAGAAGATGATAATATTGGGTTAGCCATGTGAATCTTTACAATTAGTTATATAGCTCATTTTGATACCACTTGTTGATTCCCATACGATGGTTATACCCAAGAGGGGAAGGGTGAATTGGGTTTATAAAAATTTCTTACTTATCTCCTGTTTAACTAATATCCTTGTGTCCAATATAGTATGAGATAAATAATAAAGCAGTAATGTATAAATAAAGTAAAGAAATTACATGAATAAATATGCACACACAATATAGTATGAGATAAATGATAAAGCAGTAATATGGAAAGAGAGTAAAGAAATCACACAAATGAACATACATGCACAAATAACACAATTTTTATAGTGATTAGGAAACCCCATCCCTACATTCACTATTCCAAAAGCACACACTAATTATGCCTTGGGTTACTCTATATTCCATACATTAAAAATACAATAGTTCTCACAGCACTCTTCTTGATTCCAGCTCTAGGGGGCAAAAACAGTGTTTCCAACACTCTTCTGGATTCTAACTCTAGGAGGCATAAATATAGTGCTCCCAACACTCTTCTAATTTTTATGAGCTCATCAGGAAACTCACTGGTTTTGAAAATTACCACCAAACTTGTCAGTTTTTCAAAACTTACCAACAACTTTCTAGTTTTAAGTTCACCAGAAAACTTATACACATTTACATAGTATTTTTCTCAAGCACAGAAGAAAATTCGATCTCTTTTACAGCTTTAGTAATATAAAAAGATCTTCCCATAATGTAGAGACAATGGCCACATATATATATACATATATATATGCAGATTGAAGCTAAAGATAGATAACGGTTTAAGCTCTTGGCCATGGGTGGAAGGATTTATATAAAGTTAAACTAATTTAAAAAGTCTTCCTTCACAACTTCTAAATCGTCTCATCTCTTCTTTTTAAATAGCTCTCTTGAAAACTTGACCGTTGGAGAAAGATGATCTTCATTAAATGAAGAAACAAAAGTAGATGAGCAGGAAATAATTGTAGAAGACCATTTTGATAATCACCCATTTGAAAACGTCATCTTCTAATTAATTCCCATATGCATAAAGCCATTCTGTAGTGCCGATCTTTACATTGAAGAAGGTGAATAACTGGTTCAGGCAATTGACGAATGAGGAGATGTTGCAGGTCTGACTTAATTTACGGTTTTAAAAGACAATAAATTCTGACAAATTTTGTTGTTTTACTTTGACAGGTGTTTTATTGCATTTGTCTAAAGTTAATATCAGACAAAGACATTTTTTAGTTGCACAGACTCTTTTTGTCTCCTACTTTGTCCATAGTTGATTCCAAACAAAGTTAGGCTTCTTTATTTTCAAACAAATGCGTTTTGCTCTCTAAACTCCTTCTTCTATCCGTTGCCTTTTCATTGTCTCTTCGGATAGGATAAGATTTCAAATAGAGTATGCAAATTGACATCTTTGAGTATATTTCAAAATCTTTATAACTTAAAACTTTTTAAAATATAATAGAAGGTTAGAACAATTATCTACAGTCCTTTTCTTGGAGATTTGAATGAGTTTTTGATATTTGATTCTTGTTTAGCACTTAGAACCTTCAAGCATTTCATTCTTCTTCAATGGACTATTGATTTTTTCAATCCAAAAAGGTTGTGGACTGCTTAGAAGAATATTGTTGCAAGATACAGCTACTGCAAAGTCTTGAATTTTTTATATTTGAAAATAGTGAATTTTCACTATAGCAAGTTAATGTAGCATGATACTATAGCAACATTACTATAGTGGATCACTTTAGCACTACTTTGTCTGAAGTAAGAATCAGACGAATATGTTTTTCTGTTGGTACTATAGTGAATTACTGTACCATCGCATTGCTTTGTTTGATCACCTTAAGCTTTGTCTATTGTACTGTAGCAGGATACTGTAGCAAATTAGTGTAGCAATTTGTTTGTTACTTAGTCTTCCACTTTGTTTGTTAGTTCATCTACTAATTCGTCTGAAATTTTACTTAATCTTCCACTTTAGAAAATTCACTTTGTCTTCCACTGTAGTAATTCCACTTCATTTGTCACTATAACAATCCTACTTTGTTTGTCACTATAGATAATTCCACTTCGTCTGCCATTGTAGCAATTCCACTTCATCTGCCATTGTAGCAGTAATGTAGTATTTTATTGTAGTAAAATTACTATAGCAGCGAACCAGCAATTGAAAATTTTTTCACTTTTGCCACATTGTTAACTTGACATTTTTCATTATAAATTAAAATATATTTATCTACATATAATAATATACATAAGTTAAAGTATGGATAAATCATTTAAGCATAATTTCTTTTTCGTGTAAAGAATATTTTCTATGAAGCACAAAATATATTTATCCCCACATAATTTTCACAAGTTGTATGACATGGATAAATCGCATATTGTATTTTTCAATTAAATCTTAAAGTGATAAGCACATGATATATCTATAATCCAACATATAATAAACAAGGTTAATGCACTATAGATCATAATGAATTCTTCATTTTCTAAAATAATTTATGTAATATGCTTGCATTCAAAATGTTGCAATCATGATTATTCATGCCAAGCATATTTGTCTTCATTTTGCTTCCTAGACTAAAATCATCATAGCATAGAACAAGTCTTAAGATAAGTTTGATTGTCATCAAAATCATACAATGATCCCAACAATACTTTGTCTATCATAAGTGAAGATGAGCACCGGACAAACTGAATTGTTGGTCTTTGTCTAGCATTAATGATGCCCTTTCCATATTGATCAAATAATCAGCTATTGCAACAACTTTTTGACCAATACTTATTAAGAATTAGAAAATTATCTTCTCCAAGGTCAAAACTGTAGGCATTTCTAGATGAGGATTAAGCAAGAGTCAGAGGGTTCAAATGTGCTAATAAGAATAGTCTTCTGTCATTAATGGAGTTCACCTACCACCAATGGCTAGAATTCAAAGCTATTATAAATGCAACACCATTTGATCAAGAAGAAGAAAATTAAGGAAAATATTCAATACCTTCTTCAGAGCATTTATTAAACTGAGCCAAAACTTTCTGCTATCTTTTAAGAGTTGTGAGCCTTGCATTCAAACCTTCCTTAACTTTCTTTGAAGGCTCCCAACCATTTTTAGGAAGATAATTTACTTTTGCATTTAATTTTCAAAAACTTCCCCTATACTTATTGAGAAGTATATGTGCTTTATCTTTTGATATTCATTGTAAGTCCCTTGAGCTGGTAGTTGAGACTAGACTCATGAAGAGCTATGATTGTCTGAGTGCAGATAAGAACTATTTATTTATACCCCTTAGAGCTGGAATCTAGAAGATTGCTAGGAGCACTGTGGTCATGCCCCCTAGAGCTAGAATTTAGAAGAGTGCTAGGAGCACTATGTTGATGCCTCTTAGAGCTGGAATCTAGAAGAGCGCTAGGAGTAGTATTGTATTTCTGCTATTGGAGATAGTGGAACACAAGAAACTAAGAGGAGAGTGTTCTTGGAAGAGTGGAATAGAGTGTTTACTCGAACCACTATAAAAATCTTGTGTCTTATTTATTTATGCATTGATTGATTTTAGCAAATTTTTAAGTACCCAATTCGCCCCTACTCTCTTGGGTATTTGCCTAAGCTTTGGGACCAACAAGTCTTGTCAAATGTAACATGGATTTACTCTTCTACCATGTATGTTCACATGTTATATATTCGATATGCTTTACTGGAAGAAGAATACTCTAGAAATATTCCTTCATCACTTTTCCTATCAAACTTACCAAGGTCATCTTTTCTATTGTTCAACACAAAACATTTATAACTAAAGGAATGAAAAAATGCAATGTTTGGACTTCTACCTTTCCATAATTTATATGAAGTTTTCTTTAGAATTGGGCATATATAAACTTGATTGATTATATAGCATGCAATATTTATCGCCTCAACCCAAAATCTATGAGAAACATTGGCATTAATCAATATGGTTCTTATCATTTCAATCAAAACTCTATTCTTCCTCTTAACTACTCCATTTTATTTTGGAGTCCTAGATGTTGAAAAGTTATTAGTTATCCCAAGTTCATCATGAAAATTAGTGAATTCACTATTGTCAAATTCTCTGCCATGATCACTTCAAATTGAAAGAATTTGTGTTCCACTTTCATTATAAACTTTGTGATAAATTTTCTTGAAAAGCTCAAAACATTCATCTTTTCCACCTAGAAACAGCACCCAATTATATCTTGAAAAGTCATCAACAATTACATACCCATAATATTTTTCATGCAAATTTATAGTTTGTGTAGGTCCAAAAAGTCCATGTGTAATAACTCAAGAGGTTTTGAGGTGGACATAACATTTTCTGATTTAAAAGAAGCTTTGGTTTGTTTACCAAATTGATATGCATCACAAACATGATCAATGTTGATTTTCATTTTTAATAAACCTTTTACTAGATCTAATTTTTTAAGCTTCTTAATAGTGTAAATATTTGCATCTCTAAATATTTTATACTACAATAAAGCCTCATTGTTTACTGCAGATAAATATTTTACATGATTTGTACTAAGGTCCAAGATATACACATTTCCATTTTGCTTTCCATAACACTCATTGTTTCCAACATCATTGTGAACAATACATTTATTTGACTCAAACACAAATTCAATCCCTTGTCACGTAACTGACTTATGCTTAAAAAGTTATGTTTAAGACCTTTTACATAATAAACACTAACAATATCCATACCTAAAATACTTACCAATCCAATTCCTCTTATTATACCTTTATTATTATCTCCAAAAGTCGCTTTTCATTTATCCTACAAAGACAAACCTTTGAACAAGTTCTTGCTTCTAGTCATGTGAGATGAACATCATTGTTAAGGTACTAGCTAGATTTTATTTTTGAAGCTAAGCACACCTAAAAAAGAAAAACACTCAAGCCTTTGGTACCCACATCTTTGGCCCATGTTTGTCAAGTATGATAACAAATTGTTTAGGCACCCAGATCAATCTAATTTCATTATTTTGCAATCTTTTAAATATGCAATTATAAACAAAATGTCCAAATTTATTGCAAAAATGATAGTGCCCACTTTGAAAGATGAAAGTCTTCCTTCTGAAAGTCTAATTGGCAAATTGATTTTGATGAGTTGATAGTTCATACTTCAACTTATTGTTTTCATTTTTCAATGAAATACAATCATGATTCAATTTTCTATTTTCATCCAATAGTTTCTTTGAGTGAGTTTTTAGAAGGTCAATTTTAAATTTCATTTGAGAATATTCATCAAAAAGTACTTTATACTTAAGTTGTAATCTCAAAATCACTTCTTGTTGGGTTTGAAATTCCTTTTTCAATTTTGCATATTTTTTGGTTACTAGTTTTGATTCAATAAGAAGAGCTATATGCTCTTATTGCTATTCAAATAAAAATTCATCATAGCTTGCCTCCTCTAAAGCATTACTTTCTTGCTCCTTATCTTCATGTGCGATTAAACCAATGAGGCATTCATTATTGTTAGATTTAGAATCCACAAAGATAAACAAATCGCTATCGCACCAACGACCAAAACTCTAAGGTTTCTATTTCTTTTTTCTGTCTGTTTTGGCAGATGGGCAAACTTTCCTCAAATGTCCACTACAATCGCAATTGACATATGGGTTCCTCTTCTTCCTTTTTAAACGTTGTCTCTATTTCAGATTTTCTATCTACTTTCTTGTTCTACAATCTTCAAGCTGTTGCAAATTGATTTTTCATTTTGTTGTTTGTTTGAAGAAACTTCTTGAATTGACAAGTGAGCATAGTAGTCTCTTTGTCTTCCTCACCTATATCAATATCAAATAAGTTAGATTCAGCTTTCAAACCAACAGATCTCTTACATTTGAATTCAATTTCATTCTTCTTGATGATATGCTCATGTGATAGCAACGAGCCCATCAAATCATCAACCTTTTGCTTTGAAATGTCCTTTGCTTCCTCGATTATTATCACCTTTGTTGTCCAAACTTTAGGTAAAGATCTGAGTATCTTTTGAAATTTCTCATTTTGTATAATTTCTTTTCTTATCCTTTTAATGCATTTACAATCTTGGAAACCTGTGATTCATCTTAATAAAAAGTTCATAATCATGCATTAATAGATTCATCTTTGTCTCTTTTACTTGAGATGTGCCTTAATGGATAACTTGAAGTTTATTCCATATGTCTTTGGCAGACTTACAGGTTGGCACCAGTTCAAATTTGGTTGGTGAAATGGCACAATACAAAAGGCTTTTGGCTTGTTCATTTGCAAAACATTTCTCTTTTTGTTCTGCAATCCAAGTGCTTGTCCTTCCTTATGAAGCTATAAACCATCTTCAATTATGGACTATGCTCACATGTTATGACCCATCAAAATCTTTGCTTTCTTAATTTTCAGAGAGGATAATTATTTCCAGTTAAATATGGGGGTCTATTTGCAAATAATCCTTTTAGAAAACTAGTAATTTGAAATGCATATCCATTGCTACCACTACCATTTCCATTATTGTTGCCATTTCAATTTTCACTGCTACTTGTTGAAGCCACGGATGATCACTTTGAGTAATACAAAGATGGCTCTTATGCCACTTGTTGGTCCCGTGCTATGGCTTAAACAAACAAAGTCAATGAAATAGTGTCAAATGCACCACAATATCAACTACTCAAATAAAATCAAGAACATAGAAATTATAGTGGTTTGGCAATGCCTACCTAGTCTACTCTCTAAGTCAAATTTCCAAACTTGGGTTTCACTAGTCAACTTAATCCCAAAGTTATAAGTGGTGCAGTTTCTCTATTCTCTAGACTTACACTTCCAGGTATTACAACCAGTGTAATACATAGGTGACTTTTGCACTCTAATGAACTTCACAGTCTTTGATCCAATCATGATCGCTTGCAAAAGAAAGATTAGCAGTATTCCAATTCATTGCAAATCTAGCTCTCTTAATTCTCACTTGTTTACACACTCAGATATGTTCTTTTCTTCTAATCTCATGGTTTTATAGCCTTGCAACTATTGAGAGAGTTTCTCTCAAAAAATGATTAAAGAACAAGTCAAATGGGCTAAAAAATTGAAACTACATAAGTGTCAATAACAGACACAAAACTATCAATGTTTTCCGTAAAATTGTCAAAATTTGTTCTTCACAAAGGAATCCATGGAGGTTTAACTTTGCCTTATTAGTCCCTAACTAGTAATCCATCAAGGTTCAAAAATTAGTTCATAGAGAAACATTAATAGATTATGTTTTGCCTTAGCCTGAACTAAATTATTTTTCAAATTTTTCTTACATCAATCCATTCCACCCCATGTTTTACATCAATCCATTCCACATTCAAAACAATCATATTCATAATAAATCCAACCAACCAAAACACATAACCTTATCAATCATAATTCACCAACACTTTTGAATTCATTCTGGAATTCAAGTAACATTCCAATCTTCAACCTACAACTTATGACATGCTTTAAAACTAATCAAACCAATTAAACTAGAAACCACTAATTCAGCCTCCTAGTTTGGAGCTGAAACAAGGGTACTTGCATGCAATTTTAGAAAGCTTTTCATTTCACATTCAATACATCAATTTAGATTATCTAAGTTCTAAGTTAGTTCATCATCAAAAAAAGAAACAAAAGTAAAATAAAATTCATCAATTTTTATCATACTCATTCTATGTGTATTGCATCATTACTTGTTTGATTCATGATATTCTTAGCTTCACTTTAACAAGTCTTCATTCCCTTTTATGTTTCCATTTTCTTTTCTATTATGCCAAAAATGGAGTGTTGGGTCATAAAATTAATTGATCAAAGTTGGGGCCTATACACCATTAAGTGAATGGCAAAGAACAATTTGTGTGGTATGGATGATATACATTTAAATATGGCAAGATTGCTTCTCCCATAGATTACATTTTGAGTAAATACCAAATGTAATTAATGGGAAACAAAATCCACCAACAAAATCATTCAACGTCTTTCAACCAACCAACAAATGTTGTGGTCCATCAACTCAATACCAAGCATTTTCAGCCACCAAAATGTTCACAAAACAAATGGGTGAATAACCATCTTGCATAAATCTTCCAGCCACTAAGAATGTCATCAAATAGATGGTTGGGCAGTCATCTAGTGTGAAACTATTGGCCACTAGCTTCAAGCATGACACCCTTTACATTTGCTGACCACCAAGAACATTGCTTAGAAGGTGAGCAATCACCTACCTCTTGTGCATTCGCCGGCCACTAAGAGCATCACCAAAATGATGGTTTTTCAATCTCCTTGCACATGCTCACTGGCCACCAAATCTATTCCTAAATAGATGGGCAAAGACACCTCCAAGCACATGGCCGACCACTAGTAATGCTCTCAAATTTGTGGATATTTAGCTATTATGCATGCTACCAACCACCAAGCATGTTACAAACATGGTTGCCACTCAATTACATGGAAAAAATTAGGTAGCATCTCCCCTAATCTTCTCAAGGTTGTTGAGTAAACCTATTTAGTTACTAAAATATATGCAACCTACTATGGCTTGTGGCATTCAACCAAGTCAACTAAGATACAACAATCACATAGAAGATGTAAGGAGTGCACAACCAATTGCTTGAGATGGGTTAATGAATGCATTATACATTGAGACATAAAGGTATACAACCCATGTAAAAATTCATAAATAATAGAAAAATTATGAAATAGATGGTCATGAAGACTTCATCGACAGCTCATTGCTTGGATGTCATTGTGGTTGGCCTTCAAACAGATACAGCTCCATGCCTCCATGCACCTAAAATTGAACAAAGCACTTAATCAAGTTCTTGCAAAGTAAATTAAACATGATTGCAGTCATAAAAAAAACTGCAATCGAGACCACAAGATGAAGTAATGAATGATTCATGCAACTGAAACATAGGGGGAAAGAATTCAAAGCATGTAGTTGCCAGCCACAAAATAGGTGGTGGCTAGCCATGGAATGAAACATGTTTTGTTAGTTCCAAAGAATGCAGCTACTGGCCACCAAATAGGTGGTGGCCAACCATAGAACATGTGACTTTTCATCTTCAATAGCTTACAAATATGGAGAACTAGTAGCTTTCTACTCATTTTTTCTCTCTTGGCCTACCATTAAACACCTATAAATAGTCACAACTTCTCAAAAGAGAGCACCTTAAGCACCCTTAGCAAGCAAAGACTTCATCTTCTTCATGGGTGTGACTTCGTCTTCTTCACTTACCTTCTTGTAGAAGCCTTTGGAACTAGCAGCTATTGGAGATCTTCACTTTGCGAGGCAAGTGTCTCGTTGCTCTCTAATAACAAAAATCCCTAAATGAGACAGAAACTCGAACTCCACCATAGTGCACAGTGGGTTTCCTCACTTGTGATGTGGTGGGTTTAGAGTTTCTACAATGAGCCATTAGAGAGCAAGTTTGAACTCTCGAAATCTTAAAAGCTTGAATAAACTTCATAAAATAAAGCTTGAGAGGCTTGAACTCTTGCAAAAACATTGGAAATCATACTCCATTGATGAGTTTTCTGGCAAGTTTTAAAGTTGTAGTAACTCCATTAATGGAGGTTTAGACCCAACTATTCAAGGAAAATGACTTGGAGAATGAGCTTTTTGAAGCTCAAAGATCAAGAAGGAGATGATATTATGATGTCAACTCTCTAAATGTGAACTTGAAAATGACCTTGTTTAGCCATGCTTGAGAGATTCAAGGGTGTCTAACCTTCATCAATGGTGGTGAAACCTTTGAGATGGGCATCTCATGGATGTAACTCAAGCCTTGAGCTACTCTAAGTTTGACTTGGAGTGAAAATCCATCTCACTTTGAATTCTCACAAGAGAGGGATTTCACATTAATGGAGTTGACAATTTCTTATCCCCCCCTAAATCAATCCAAGTTAAGGAACTTGAGAAGAGAAAATGAGACAACAAAGAACCCATTAATGGAGTTGTAACCAAGTGGGTCCCACCTATAAGTGGGGCCCAAAGATCATGTAGGTGATGGTATGGATTCCACCTATTCTTCTAAGTTGTTTAAACAAGATGACTTGACAGTCTTAATTAATATTAATTGCCATCATTAGTACTAATTATGGTTAGGCTCAATCTCATCATGATTAGGCTTAATCTTAACAATCAACCCAGTCCAATCATCATGAGCATATGGCTTGTGACCTGGATCTACGATCTCTCATAGGTTAAATGGTGAGATCACCAACTTTCCATTCTCCACAGGATATTAGAGAATGCCATCCATTAAAGTTGTCAATCTAAGTCTAGAATTGAGTCACCGAGTTACAGAGTTATGACTCACCAAGTCAAACCCCAGCAAAACCACTTCAATCAACCAAACCCAGTCAACCTGGTCCCACTCTTCCTAAGCTTCTCATGGGTAATTGAGAAAGCCAAGTCACTCGCTAAGTCATACAAGCGCGATTCAATGAATCAAATTTAGTTGACCTGGTCTCACTTTTCCTAAGCTTTATATCAATAAATGAGAGAGTTAAGTCACTCACTCAGTCATCTAAGCCTGATTCACTAAATCAAGCCCAGTCAACCTAGTCTTGCTTTTTCTAAGCTTTTCATGGGCAAATGAGAGAGCTGAGCCACTTGCTGAGTCATCCAAGCATGATTCACTTAGTCAAATTTAATTAACCTGGTCCCAATTTTTCTAACCTTCTCACAAGTAAATGAGAGAGTTGAATTACTCGCCGAGTCATCCAAGTGCTTTTTCTAAGTTTTTCATGGGCAAATGAGAGAGCTGAGCCACTTGCTAAGTCATCCAAATGTGATTTACTGAGTCAAATTCAGTCACCCTAGTCCCACTTTTCCTAAGGTTCTCATGGGTAATTAAGAGAGTTAAGCTCTTATTGAATCGTCACTCACGAAGTCAAAACACCTAGTTTACCTGGTTTCATTCTTCCTAGGCTTCTCTTAGGAATATGAGATAATTAAGCTACTAAGTCACTGAGTCATGACTCACTGAGTTAATTTCTGTGGTGACTCCGTCAAAGTCACCCACCCTTCATAGGCTTCTTATGGATATAAGGAGAGCTTAACAACCCCAATTACCTATTTTCTTCTTTGTCTCTTTCAGGTCTAAATACAAAAGAGGTCACCCAATCTTGGTTTCTTTTAGGATAAACCAATTGGATCAAAACGCTCATTCTTTAAGTTAACCCAGAGTCCAACAACTCAGTCTAGAGCTATGTCATCCTCTCTGTCCATTGCCTTGAGATAATCCACTAAATTTTAAGTCATCACAATGATCACTACAAGTGTTTATATAGTCAGCTCTAATACCACTTGTTGGTTCCGAAGGTTAAGCAAAAACCCAAAAGGTGAGAGGTGAATTAAGTACTTAAAAATTATTTTTCAACCCCTTTAGGAGTATTTTCCCTCTAGTAATCAATCACTCAATCAACAAATTCACAAAATAAATAAGACATAATGATTTTTATAGTGGTTCGAGTAAATACTCAACTTCACTCTTCCAAGAACACTTTTCTCTTAATGTCTTGGGTTCCACTATTCCTAATAGCAGAAATACAATAGTGCTACCAGCACTCTTCTAGATTTCAGCTCTATGGGGCATAAATAGTGCTCAAAGTACTCTTCTAGATTCTAGTTCTAAGGGGTGTAAATAAATAGCTCTTGTCTACACTCAGACAGTCACAACTCTTCTTGAGTCTAGTCTCAACTACTAGCTCAAGGAACTTTACGAGAAATGAATATCAAAATTTTAAGCACAGGAATTTCTGAATAAGCACAGGGGAAGGTTTTTGATAATTAAATGCAGAAGGAAATGATCTTTCCAAAGGTAGTTGAAAGCCTTCACAGAAAGTTGAGAAAGGTTTGAATGTGAGGCTCTTGACTCTTGAAGGATTGCAAAAGGTTTAGCTCAGATCAGTAAATGCTTTGAAGAGGATTTTGAATAATTTTCTCAATAATACATTGGTTCCTCTTGCTCCAATGATGCTTCATTTATAGCTACTTTGAATTCTAATCATTGATGGTAGGTAAGCTCCATTAATGATAGAAGACATTCTGATTGGCTTATTTTGAATACACTGGCTTCTGCTTAATCCTCATATGTTGTAATGCCTGTAGCACCGACCTTGGAGAAGATGATTTTTGGTTTCTTAATAAGCTTTGGTTGAGGTATTATTGCAATGGTCACCTCTTTTATCAATATTGAAATATTGTTATTAATGCTAAGTGAGGACTAACAATTCATTTTGATGGTTGCTCATCTTTTACTTATAATTGATGAAGTATCTGTCCAACTGTCCATAAAATAAAGTTCCTCTGTCTTTTTCTTTCATAAGTAGCAAACAAATCACCCTTTCAATTGCTACCACATGAATCATCCATTCAAGTGCTTCGTCTTGTGATTTGTTTGTTGCACCGTAGAAGCATAGATGTCTTGTTGCTTCAGTGCTTCATCTGTTGGGTTTGTCTATTGAATTCTAGAAGCATGAATGTCTAATTTCTTTAGTGTTTCATCCGATGAGTTATCTGTTATGAATGCCAGACTATGATTTAAGGAACAAATGAAATTTCCTCATGGATTTGTCTATTGTGAAGTCTACTGTATATAATAGACGAACTCAATTTGAATAGATGAACTTCTTTGTGTTGTGATAAGGTCCTTGCTTCTTTCGCTTTGTCTGTCGATAGATGACGATCATTGGCTCACTTATTATAAACGAAGTCTTTGCTCTACCATACGATCCTTGCTTCTCTGCTTTGTTTGTTGATGATAAACAAAATTTTTGTTATGCTGGAAGATTTTCACTCTTTTCACCTTTGTTTATTCTCATCAGACGACCATTGGCTTAATTATGGCTTGCTTATGATAGACGAAGTTTGTTATATGTATACTATCTTGCATCCATTAGATATAATCTTCCACTTTGATAGACGAATGGAAATAGTCAAGTCCTTTTCATTTATGCTTTGTCTATTACGACACTTCATATTTTGTTTCTTTACTTACTCAAGCCTTATCACTATGGAATATGTTTTTTGTGCTCATTTTTTTAAGACCTGCAACTTGATTCTACATGCTAAAATCTTGATAACAACTATTAGTATATAATTTTTAATCAAGTTTTATTTGTTATTAAAACCAAGTAATAATGTCAACATTCTCCCCCTTTTTGATAATGACAAAACTTGATTAAAAATTATCTTGTAAAAGATAATCTCCACCTGAATGTATGTAGAATAAAAATTTATACAATATTTAAACATTCTACAAGTTGTCATCTTCTGATGTTTTCTTATCTTATTTTATTTATATTCTCCCCCTAATTATTTAGAATGCATTCTCCCGCTGATTAGTTAAAGATTATGCATTTTTATATTCCCTTTTTGAGATAATTTACACAGTCTTTCTCCCCCTTTTTTTCAAAAGCAAAAAGAAAACATCCACTCCTAGTAAATATAGGCCAAACATGAAAGAGAAACAAATAACAAATAAGGGTAGTATTTTGTTTCATTTCAGTACAAGCAATAATACAAAGCAGGTTAGCCTAGATACAAATATTCAAAGTTTGGGGAGATGGAGAGAGAGAGAGAGAGAGATTGTTGTGGACCTAAAGAGGGTGTCCACAAGGTGGGGGATGAGCATCTAAAACTTTAAGCATTTTCTTCAAGTGTGAGAAATCAAATTTTTTGATGGTAAATTGGAAGATGAGGAGTTGGAGATAGATGTAATATACTTGTTTGTTCATTCTCCTCCTCATCAAACGCCCAAGATGATGGTAATATGTGAACTAGGGCTATCTAACAATGATGAGATTGATGAATGGTGTCAGCAAAGCTAGATTTTGAAGAGAAATGCTTCTGAAAGAATGGATGGAAGATTAGTGAACACAGAAGCATTATCATCCCTCCAGGAGAATAACAAAAGAAGCAACAATTGACTCTTCAGTCCCCACCATGCACTTTTCTTCTCTCTTTGATTGCTTCCAAAATGTTATTCTCTAAAGAGTTTCATCTTTGTGGTGCAAAGAAGGTTTGTGATTTAAGAATTTAAATAGATTGATTATGGGGGCTATACGAGGTAGTTGATATGATCTTTTCAAAAAAAGAGAATAAAAATAGTATTGGATGTGATAACCATAGTTGTAAGTTAATTATAGTAAGAAAATAAGGTATACTCGATCTTAAGAATCAGTCTTCAGATGAAGTATGAATAGAGCACTTGATATGAATAACTTACTTCATCTGAGAAAAAGTCTAGTCTCAAGAAAGTATATTCAATATTGCAATTTTAAGCATAGAAACATTAGAAATTTCACTCTTAGATCATCACATTTGTCATGCCTAATTCTCCTCTGATGTTGTAGAAGGTGTCTAATGACAGTGGCTTAGTAAAATTATTAGCAAGTTGAGCACTTGTGGGGACATATTCTAGACATATCATATTTTTCAGCATGATCTCTCATAAAGTGGTGCTTGATTTCTATATGCTTAGTTCTTGAATGTAAAACATGATTTTTTGTCAAGCATATAGCACTAGTATTGTCACATTTAATGGGTATGTCTCTATAACTTAGTCCATAATAGAGAAGTTATTGTTTCATCCACAACAATTGAGTGCAGCAACTTCCAATTGTTATGTATTCAGCTTCTGCTGTAGAGAGAGCAACACTAATCTATTTTCTAGAGAACCATGATACTAAACTACTTTCTAGAAATCGACAGATTCCACTTGTACTTCTTCTATCGACTTTATATCCTCCAAAATCAGTATCAAAAAATCCAATGGCTTCAAAATTAGTTCCTTTGGGATAATAAAGTCCTAGATTTGGTATGTCAACTAGATACTTAAATATTCATTTTACTACAGTAAGATGAGATTCTCTAGGACTAGATTGAAATCTAGTGCATAAGCATACACTGAAGAGAATATCTGGTCTGGATGCAATAAGGTAAAGAAGAGATCCAATAATACTTCTATATTGTTTTTGATCTATGAGTTTAACTTTTTCATCCTTGTCCAACCTTGTTGATGTGCTCATTGGAGTGTTTGTTGTCTTAACTTCTTTCATGTTGAACTTCTTTAGCATCTCTCCAGTATATTTGGATTCACAAATATAATTTTTATCATCTCTTTTCTTGATTTGTAATACAAGAAAGTAATTCAATTCTCCCATCATACTCATGTCAAATTCATCCTGCATGATCTTTGAGAAATCTTGACAGAGTTTTTCATTAGTAGCTCCAAATATAATGTCATCTAAATAAATTTGAACTATTAGGATATCTTTGTCAATATTTTTGATAAAAAAATTAGTGTCAACCTTTCCTCTCTTAAATTTATGATTACTTAAGAATTTACTCAACCTTTCATACCAAGTTCGTGGAGCTTGTCTTAAACCATATAGTGCCTTAGTGAGCTTATAGACATGATTGGGTTGATCATCATTCTCAAAACCAGGAGGTTGGTCTACATCACTGCTTTACTTAAATATCCATTCATAAATGCACTCTTTACATCCATTTGAAATAATTTAAAGTTCTTATAGAATGTAAAAGCAAGTAACATTCTAACGACTTCTAATCTAGCTACTGGGGCATTAGATTTTTCAAAGTCAATTCCTTCTTTTTGAGAGTACCCCTTAACAACTAATCATGCTTTATTTCTTACAACTAACCCACTCTCATCTAGTTTATTTCTAAATACCCATTTAGTTATGATTACATCAACATTCTTTGATTTTGAAACTAATTCCCATACTTTGTTCCTTTCAAACTAGTTAAGCTCTTCTTATATTGCTACAATCCAATTTTCATCTTTCAAAGCTTAATCAATATTAGTTGATTCTATTGTAGGTATGAAAGCATAATGACTACAAATATTTTGCATAGACCTTGTTTTAACACCGTCATATACATTTTCTATGATTTGCTTTCTAGGATGAATAGTAACAATTCTCAAATCAGTAGAAGGTTGATAGGGAACATTACCTCCTCTTCAATTTTTGAACTCTATATGTCTTCATAATTTGTGTCATTCTCTTGATCCTTCAATTTGAGCTTCTTCATATTTGTTGCAGCTTCATCTGCATCACTATCACACTCCCTTCTCAGTATTATATTTGTTTCATCAAATTTAACATGTATGAACTCTTCTACAACCTGTGTTTTCTTAATGTAGACTCTAAATGCTCTACTATTGTAAGAGTAACTAAGAAAGATAGCTTCATTACTCTTTGGATCAAACTTTCCACCCATTGTTCATCATATAGCATAAGCCTCCAAAGGGATGAAAATATAAGATGTTTGGTTTTCTTCCTTTCCAAAGCTCATACAAGGTTTTCTTTAAGATTGCTCTTATAGTAACCCTATTTAGCACATGGCAAGCAATGCTAACTACTTCTCTTTAGAATCTTTTGGATAATTTACTTTCATTTAGTATGGTTCTTGCCATTTCCTGAATTATCCGATTCTTTCTTTCTACAACTTTATTTTGTTGAGGAGTTTTGGGGGATGAGAAACTATTATGAATTCCTTTTTCATCACAAAAATCAATAAATCTTTTATTTTTGAATTCACCACCATGATCATTGTGGATGGATATGATAGTCATCCGTTTCTCTTTTTGAACTTGCTTTGAAAATATATAAATTATTGAAAATGCTTTATCTTTGCTAGTCAAGAGAATAACCCATGTAAATCTAGAATAGTGATCTACTATCACATATACATATTTTTTTCCTTTAAGGGTGACTATGTCTGATGGTCTAAATAGATCCATATATAATTGTCCAAGGGTTTGGATGTAGATACTTCATTTTTAGGATGGAAGGATACTTTGATCTATTTTGACAATTGATGAGATTTTCATATTTGATTTTTGTCATAGTTTGATTTTGGTAGACTAATTATAAGATCCTTTTTTCATAAAGATTTGATATTTGACATATTGATGTGCCTCATCTTCTTTTGCCATACCCATGGATCATCCTTGATTGTAATTAGGCATTCTTCAACAATATCATTTAGCTATACTAGATAAATATTTTCATGCCTTTTTTCACTAAATAGTAGATTATTGTCTATACCGAATACATTATATGCAGATAGTTCATACACAACTTTATAAACCTTGTCACATAATTGACCGATGCTTAGCATATTGTTCTTGAGTCCTTCTATATATAATACATCCTCTATGCATGCATTAAATAAACCATAAATTTTACTTATTTCCTTGATAAGAACTTTATCATTATTACCGAATTCTAATATTCCTCCATCCATTTGCATCTATTCTTTAAACATCTTTTTGTTTCCAGTTATATGTCTCGAATAGCCACTATCAATGAACTATGCATTTCCAGACGTAGCTTTGAGACTTACCTACATTTAAAGTAAATTTTCTTCTTACTTTGTTAGTACCCAAGTATTGGGTCTAATGATGTTAATGGAATTGTGTATGGTATAAATGTGTGCTCATTCCTTATATTTCCATCTCATCTTAGAGCCTTTTGCTTGCATCTTTTTGGCATAACATTCATACACTTTATGTCCAAATCTATTGCAAAAATAGTAAGTATTAAGAACTTTGTTAGGTGCATTATATTCCACTAGTTTCTTTATCCAAGGATAACCCATGAACCTTCTAAGATTTAGACAGTTTTCCCTTTCTTCTATGAGGTTCACTCCCTTTGACCATCCAGCAAATTTCTATAAATTTTTATCATCTAACTGTTCACATCCAAGTCCCTTTTTGCTGGTTTGACTGGTCATTCTCATGAATTTGGTCACAGATTCTCCTGGATTGGAGAATTTACTCAACATGTTGTTTAATAATTCTATCTCTTTCTTCAGATCTCCAACCTCCTTTTGTAGAGATAGATTTCTTTCTGCCAAAATAAAATTTACTTTGACAATCTCATCAAAGTATCTTTTCTTTTGAGTAAGCTTCTGGCCAAGTGATTTGAACTCACTAAAAAGAGTGTTGTATGATTATTTTAACTCATCAAGTTTTTTGCATTTGTCACAAGTGCTATTTGAACTTGAAGAGTTGGAACTATACGAGTAGTACGAGTTTACCTCTGTCTCCAGCTCCGTTGTGCATTGCTCCTTGATGGTGATTTGATCTATTGACTCATTCTTCATCTAGGCCATGCAGCATATTCTTGCGAGGTGTCCAACTTCATTTTCACCTTTTCCTAATGATTCTTTGTCATTCACGTACGTTCCTCTGGCTTGGTTTCTCGAGAACTTCTTGAAGTATTTCTTTTCTTTTCTGTCATCATTCTCATTCATATTTACTTTTTCTTTAGTAAGACATTTAGGAGACATGTGTCCGATCCCTCCACATCTATAACACATAGAGAGATCCTTCTTTCTTTCAGTCATTTTCTTTTGTTGCCTAGGCTGTCTCCTTGAAGAGCTACCTCTGTTGCTTCTTGTAAACTTTCTAAAATTTCTGACCAATATGGCCATATCATCTTTAGATTGTGATGCTAGATCACTACTACTTTCTTTAGTCACTTTCAAAGCAATACTTTTCTTTGACTTTGCCAGCTCCTCCCTTTTGTTCTTAATCAACTTGTGTAACATCAATGAGCTGATAAGATCATCCACCAGAAGAGTGTTTAGATCCTTCGTTTCCTCTATTATTGTAATCTTCTGGTTCCACAATTCTGGTAGTGCCCTTACTATTTTCATCACTTGTTCAAAGTTTGTAAATTCTTTTTCCAAACCTTTTAAAACATTAATAACTTTAGAAAAGTGAGCATACATTTTAGATATACTTTATCCTTCTTTCATCCTAAAGTTTTCTAATTCTCCTATCAACATATTTCTTCTAGTTCCCTTGACTTGTAAAAAACCTTCATAAATATATACTAATTTATCCCGGATTCCTTTTACAGTGGTGCAAGAGAATACTCTATCAAACTCAAGTGAAGATAGTCTACAAAATAAAGAGTTCATAGCCTTTGCATATTTTTAGACTAAGGTGGCTTCGTCTTTGGCCCATGCATCCGCTTCAATAGTGGGAAGAGTGATTCCAACTTTAATAGCCTTCTAAGATTCCATATCATTCGCTATAATAAATTATTTCATCCTTAACTTCTAATAAGTGAAGTTAGTTTTGTTAGATAGGGGTGGCTGGGTAGACAATTCCCCTCGGCGAATATTTGTAATGAGGATGATGGGTTTGTCATTGGATCACCATAAGTGTTTATGTAGTCAGCTTTGATACCACTTGTTGGTCCCTAAGGTTAGGCAAAAACCCAAGAAGAGAGAGGTGCATTGGGTACTTAAAAATTATTTCTCAACCCCTTTAGGAGTATTCTTCCCTCTAGCGATCAATCACTCAATCAACAAATGCACAAAATAAATAAGACACAATAATTTTTATAATAGTTTGAGTAAACACTCGACTCTACTCTTCTAAGAACACTTTTCTCTTAGAATCTTAGGTTCCACAATTCCTAATAACAGAAATACAATAGTGCTCTCAGCACTCTTTTAGATTCCAACTATAGGGGGCATAAACAATGCTCCTAGCACTCTTTTAGATTCTAGGTCTAGGGGGCATAAATAAATAGCTCTTATCTGCACTCAGATAGTTATAACTCTTCTTGAGTCTAGTATCAACCACTAGCTCAAGGAACTTTATAAGAAATGAATATCAAAAGTTTAAGCACAGGAATTTCTCAGTAAGCCTAGGGTAAGGTTTCTAAAAATCGAATGCAAAAGTAAATGATCTTCCCAAAGGTAGTAGAGAGCCTTCAAAGAAAGTTGAGGAAGGCTTGAATGTGAGGCTCTTAACTCTTGAAGGATTGCAGAAGGTTTAGCTCGGATAAGAAAATGCTCTCAAGAGGATTTTTAATGATTTTTTCAATACTTCATTGGTTTCTCCTGCTCCAACGATGCTTCATTTATAGCTGCTTTGAATTCTAGTTGTTGGTGGTAGGTGAGCTCCATTAATGACAGAAGATGTTGTGGTTGGTGTATTTTGAAATCTCTAATTTGTACTTAATCCTCATATTTTAGAATGCCTACAGCGTTGACCTTAGAGAAGATGATTTCTGGTTTCTCAATAAGCTCTGGTCGAGGTAATACTACAATGGCTGACTCTTTCATCAATATAGAAAGATCATTATTAATGATGAGTGAAGACCAACGATTCATTCTGACCATTGCTCATCTTTTACTTATGATGGATGAAGTATTTGTCCAGCTATCTATAAGACAAATTCCTCTGTTTTTGTTTTTCATAAGTAACAGATGAATCACCCTTTCTATTGCTGCTAGATGAATCATCCATTCAAGTGCTTCGTCTTGTGATTTTTCTGTTGCACCATAGAAGCATAGATGTCTTGTTGCTTTAGCGCTTTGTCTTTTGGGTTTTTTTGTTGAATTGTGGAAGCACGGATGTCTAGTTTCTTCAGTGCTTCATCTGATGAGTTGTTTGTTGTGAGTGATAGACTATGCTTTAAGGCACAGACAAAATTTCCTCATGGCTAAGTCTGTTGTGAAGTCTATTGCATATAATAGATGAGCTCAGTTTGAATAGATGAACTTCTTGGCTTTGTGATACAGTTCTTTCTTCTTCCATTTTGTTTTGTCGACTGCAGACGATCATTGGCTTACTTGTGATTGATGAAGTCTTTGCTCTATCATATGATCCTTGCTTCTCCACTCTGTCTGTTGATGGCAGAGGAAGTTTTTGTTCTGCTGGAATATCTTTACTCTTTCCACCTTTGTTTGTTCTCATCAAATGACTATTGGCTTGACTATGACTTGCTTATGATAGACAAAATCTGTTTTATGCATACTATTTTGCATCCATCAGATATAATCTTCCACTTTGATAGACAAATGGAAACAACAAAGTCCTTTTCATTCATGCTTTGTCTGTTACGACACTTCATCTTTTGCTTCGTTACTTGCTCAAGCCTTATCCCCATAGAATATGTTTTTTGTGCTCATTTTTTCAAGACTTGTAATTTAATTCAGCATACTAAAATCTTGATAATAACCATTAGTACATAATCTTTAATCAAGTTTTGTTTATCATCAAAATCATGCATTTATATCAACATAGACTTCCAACCTAATAATAGCTTAATTTTGATGATGAATAAACATATAAGTGAGAAATATGGATACTAATATTATTATTCCTAAGTGTTACCAAACTTAAATTGAAAAATACAAGTATAACACTAAGACCTCAAATAAAGCAAGACATAAATGTTTTAAAGGAATGAACTCCATCAATAAGCAATTCAAAGCAATCCGAACACACTATAAACAAATAAAGATGGAAGAAAAAGTGTAAATGCCAAGTATCTAGACAATTTTACATGACAAAGGAATGTACAAAAGAAAGAAATTCTAACAAAAGTCTCTTGAAGAATCTAAAAAACTATCCAAGTCAAAGAATTATCATAGGGGACATCACAGGGAAATTTTTAAATTGATAGAGCTCTATGAAAATTAGCCATTGGAAGTAACTGAAGGTGTCGAATTTGGCAAGGAGTCCATAAAGGATTTTTGACATTGATAGGGGTTTATCATAATCGTTGTGTTGAAATTCCTCTCTCCAATAATCAACAGAGGAATGAACAGAGGAAATATTGATGTCATTGAAACTAATAATGACTATTTCTCATAGAGCAATTGAGTCCTTCTCAGATAATAAAGGATATGATAGAGATCTATCATTATAATTGAGTTTATTTTATTTGATTTCCAAATGTTTGATTCAATGACTTTAAACAGACACAAGTCTCTACAAGGATTATAAATAGAGAATCTATTTGAAAGAAAAGAAGATTAAAGAGCATACACTTCTACATTTACCAAAAAGAAAAATTTTCTTTCAAATTATTCAACTCCATTACGCTTAAATTCAAATCAATTTTCAAGTTTCATCAGTTCTCAATTTAGAAGGAGCTTGAAGCACTAATTTTCATTGAGTAAACATTTTTATTACTAGTTTTTATTATGTACATCTTAGCCTAGCAAGAAGCAAAGCATTATGTATAAAATTTCACTTAATGAAGTCTAATTTCTGCAAGTTAGTATACTTGAAGTGAAACTTTGATTTTACAAGTAGCTATTTTTCCATAATACTTCTATAAGAGTTAGTTGGTGGATTCAAAGAGACCAATAAGTGTTTGGGAGATTGTTAATAGTGAAACCTAAGACAAAGAATTATCTTAAAAAGTGGAGTAGGAACCCATATCGGGCAGAACCACTATATATTGTGGTGTGTATTATTGTGCATATGTTCTGTTCCTTTTTTGTATATTTTATTATTTGATCAAAATTTTTTAAAGCTCAATCCCTGGGGCCCCCATCTCACCCCCACCCCTTAAGCTACAGAGACCTAGGGGATAAACACTTTATATTTATAGACTTTGGAATGTAAGTTGATTGTTTGGTGTGTAAGTTGACTGTTTGGAGCAAGGTTAGTCCGACAGACTTATTGAATGACTTTTCAGAAAGCTATCAGAAGTTACCATTAAGAATCAATAGAAGTTTGTCGATTCGTATGTTGCTTCCTTTGTTTGTGTATAGGCAAAGGTAAATCCTCTATCACTTCCTCTCTCACTACCTTCATCATTTTGTACTATTTAGAGTTCTTGACAAAACTGTGTCGCTTCCTCTTTCACTTCCTCTATTAATGTAGCATAAAGTGAACAACTATTTAGAGAGTGTGATAGACTTTTGTCATATCTACACCTCCTCTATAATTTCCTCTTTCATCTTTGACACATTCATCAACTTTCAATGACTAATACAATAGACCTCTATGAGTGTATGGTCTTCCTCTGTGACTTCCTTTGTAGTTCTTATACACCTTGAATACATTCTAGAAATTTCCATAGATCTTTATCACATGAAGACACTCCCTCTTTAGCTACCTCTATCATACAAAACTGCCTTGAATTTTGGATCTTGAATTTTTATGACTTGATTTTTTAAGCATTCTTGGGCTCTCTTTGATTTGATTCTTTGCATAACTTGTCATTGAAATATGATTCTTATTATTTCACTTTGAGATAGTTAGAATTCTATCTTAATTTCTGTATCACTTGAAAAATATAATATTAGTATTCTCTAAGCTTACTAATATGTTTATTTGTCATCAAAATTGGAATATGAATTCATAGTTTGGACTCAACATAAGGGTCATTACCTCATAACTTTGGACAAAGTAAGAAGCAAGTCCTAACAATGCACTTAGCCAATAATATGAGTGCGAAAGAGTTAATATCTTCTCATTTTCCTTGAAGTTAAATACCGCTTTGTGATTTTGGTTGTTATGTATATAATGATCTTTTTAATGAAGTCATGATAAATAAGATGAATTGAACTATTTGAATATTCAATTTATCCTCAACACTCGAAAATTTGGTGGGGCCTAATTTTAAAACCATAAATTTGAAAAACTAAACCCAACCCTAAAAGTTTGATAGTGAAGTTAGTCAGGTTCAACCCAAGCCAATATGCAGTTCTAACTGTGAGAGAGGACAAAGGGAGGAACAGGAGATTTTCAAATAACCAAAATAAGCCCGTTCCATTATAATCACCATCATATAGGGTAGTTGCAGGCCCTCTAACTTGCCACATGGCAACAAGCCACTGGGGACAGGACTAAAGACATAGATCAATGTATCTAGACTCTCATACGACTAAGTATATTCTAATGAATAAAGTACAATTCATAGCTAAGTACAAGAACACAAAATTCAATCGAAGTATAATAAAAGCAATGTAGCAACAGCTCCATATAAACTTGTTACAACCGAATTGCAATTTAGCCGCCACTCCTCTATACTGTCTGCATCAAGGAAAATAAATCTGTGAGCCGTTAAAAAGACACAAGATGGACCTATGTTGATGAAGATGAAATATGACACAGGTCATGCGTGGAGAAGTTGTTGAGAAGATCGTGCTCCAATTCGATGGAGTTTGGGGGCTGATATGGTATTGGCTAGCGTAAAATCTGTGCAACTGATCTTGTACAGTCCATAGGAGGCATCATCGATGATCCAACGGTGCTGTGATTGCCCAACAGATTTGAGTGGTGATGCTGTTGTGTATCAGGTCATGAACAGGTAGCTAAGTGCACCAAATAAATGGTAGCTTCGATTGCCAGACGGTTTTTGGTGCGCCGGTGACCAAGAAGAAACCGGCGTTGGGAATAAGCGGCACCCAAAAGTGGGGAAAAGCAACAATTTTATTACCTAGATCCGCTAGATTTGAGCAAGTAAAAACACATAAGACGCCTATTTCTTTGTCCGATTCTCCGGTGAACGAAAAATCCATCAAAAACGATCATTTTCTTTTTCCTTAGCTATTGGAGGAGCCTAGATCATCGATCTAGACACCCATCTCACCTCACCTTTTTTGGTGGCATTTGTTTGCATGTTGTTTAAACTCATCTAACTTTTCTACAGATGGCATCTAACTTTTCTACAGATGGCATCAAGGCTAACGGTTAGGATAAAGGGGTAATTTTGAAATTCCCTTGGAAAAGGATATTTGATTTAAAGTTTTGTTACAGCGGCAAACGGAGGCTCCAGATAATTTGTAATATATTTTTTAAAATCTGTTAATTACATTTGCTAGTTTTTAAAACATATATATTTAAAATCAGAAGTAAATTACGCAACTATATCTACAAATTACTAATTAAATCTTATCCACTTAGTTATGCGACTCTTTTATCTAAGGGCATCCAACTTATCTTATATCATATGAATGGAAACCAGTAATGAATGGATTGAAGGCATCTCTGCCCATCTGTTATCTGTTATCTGTGCTGTAGTCAAGTGGCGTTCTAATTCATTTGATTCATGAATTCCCAGTTAAACATTGAGCAGTTCAATTCACTGGATGTGGAGTGAAGAGATCTCTTGCACGATCCCCACCGGTGGCGTTCCCAAAACGCACATGCCATCATGTGTCTGGAGAATGCTGCTACCCGCATGTAAACAAGGTTAGCAGTAAAACTAAGAAGGAAGGACATGGTGTAACAGTGTTCCCATATGCTCTTCGTTTCCGGATCCGACGCGCATCCTACTGCCTGCTATCCGCATGTCTATTAAAAAATCGAAACCCAATAAATATAGAGAAGAAAAAGTCAAACCTAACTTTTAATGGAAAAAGCCTGAAATTCTGGCTATTTATCATCTCATTTTTCAGCTGGAATATCATAGAAAGGTGGTCCAGACATCCATGATTTTGGGCCATATCCAATATCCTCCCACAAACTGACGCATTCGATGTCGACATATCAAAGAACTCGCTAGATGGATATATGTGGCTATCCACAGAGCCTACCTTCTTACTTATGACCTGCATCAGTGCCATGAAAACATTCCGAGCTCATGAGGGCCATACCAATCAAATCAATGGACTTAAAGCGGTGCCCAACCTTCTAACAACTGATCTTGTTGATGAGGCCTATCGTGCCCCTGTTGCTTAAGAAATACTGAGGAGTAGGCTAGTCCTTATCTTATCTTCGATCATGCGTTAATCCAAAGTTAATATTGCATGATTTAGATCTATTCTGCATAATTATGATTAAGACCCATAGTGTTTCATGGCCAGGATTTCCACATTGAAGACAGTGCTCATCATCAATTACCACATGCATGAATTCATTTGCCCTCGCCTGCTCGAAATACTATCTAATATTAAGACGATGATTATGGAATGAACCCAGAGAAACAATTGTATTAGCACAGATATATAAAACAACCGACTTACAAAAGATGGTGACATTTTTTTCGGGAAAACGAAATCCGTGACTGTCACGAAGGGGTAAAAAGGAAAAAAATTGTCACCGTCAACAATGGTCAATGCCTCACTTCCGCAAGCCTGCTTGCTTCCATTGGACATTTTAGGGCTGGCCAGAGGATTACAAGTGGCAAGAGGAAAATTGTAGGGATCCACGCCGTCCATATGCTTGTATCTGTCAATAGCTGGCCTGCAACCAAAGTCACAATAAACAGGGAACTTTCTCCCCGGTAGTACTTGCCTTCAAAAGAATTTCAGTTAGAATTAGAGAATATTCAGCATGCCTATAATTAATTTATCTTTTGAATAGGGCCCACTATTTGGATGGCCTAGATAGTAGATTTATCAGTCACACGCTCCCATGCAGCAGGTCCAAAGATTATGAACATACCCCATTTCAAGCGCACATATCATCAGCTCGATGAGAGTTGACCCCCTTCTCAAAATGGTGCTGGTGGTGGTTCAGTTCTTCAGCAGCCAGCATTCATTCTCGGTACACATGCCATTCTTGAGAACCACGTTAATCTAGCAGTAAAAACTGGATGCCAACTCACGATGATAGATCAATATAAATAATGGTTGGAGTATGTTGAAAACAACAAATTTAGACCATGATTCATCCAAATCAGGCTAGCAATTTGGATTATTGTCCATTCCTAGGGTGAAAGAGTAGCCACACCGTCCTCAAATGGTCGTGAACTTGAGATTTTAGCTTGCCAGTTTAATTTGGGGCCCTTTGGGTGCGTTTGGACAGCCCTCAAGTGCAATTTCGATTTGTGGACTGTTTTCATTGTGCTGTTTTCTTATCACCCACTTCCCAGCAAATGCTATGGGAGCTTACGCATGCACATAATAAAAGCGTATTCCTCCTGGTGCCACGCGCTCTCCACGTTTTCCTTGTCAAACGCCATCCGATTTCGGAAGAGTGATGGTCTGGAAGAACTCAGGCAGCCAACACAATCCAGAAAATACATAAAAAAACACCCCCGACGAGAATCGAAACTTCACCAGATGTTAATATCATGGTGATTACCAGCATCAAAGCTCACGAATCTGGTACCGGGAAAGGGGGAGATCCACGCAAAGGTTGCTTGCCTTTAAGCCGGACAGCTCGAGATTTATAGTTATTAGAAAATTATCGATTTACTGAATTGATCTTGATGATCCAGCATCATGATGGAAGCAATCTAAAAGATCTTTCCTTTTCACATAATCCCGTTAATCCATGAGGAAGAGAGCATGAAAACGCAAAATCCTGCTTAACGTTTCATCTCTTTAAATGGTAAAAGAATCAACATACCTCATGATAGGTGGCACGATTCACAAATTAAAAAATTTTAAAAATATATACAATACACGGTCATCTCATGTCATGATGACCTTATAGTTATCTTTTTCAATCAACACCACTAAAAAGGAATTGTAAAAGCGAGAAAACGAAGCGAATGTACCTTTTTGTGCTGCCGTGTGCTTTGCATGGCAAGAAGAAACCATAAAACTCAGGATAGATAGCGCCATCAGTGAATAAAAAGTTGATAAATCATAAACCGATTATCAGTATGGCGCTATCCCTCCTGAGCTTTACGAATTCTTCACTGCCGCCTCATCAATACCGCTGAAGAGAGCCTCACGTGGGATGAATCTCTTGAGAGAGAGAGAGAGAGAGAGAGAGAGAGAGAGAGAGAGAGACGGGCATGCGAGGGGAGAGTGGGGAGGAGGTGAACATGGACTAATGAATGCAGCAAGGTTGGGAGGTGTTCGGTGGTTTGTGTTGTTGGAAGATGAGGCCGAGTGGGGTATTTATAAGTCTCATGATTTGGGTTGCGAGGGACGTTATAAAGGCATACATGGGTCACCTCTAGTTGGACATGAAGCTTGACTAAGTGAAGTGGGCCCCGCCTCCTTTTCCCCTCTGACACCTACGCTTGCCGACTACGCCATTTTTCTTCTTTACTCCCACGGAATACGGTAGAGTAAAGGTACAAGTGGTTGGCGACGCAACTTTTGAGTGGAAGTGCTCAGACGCCTCTCGTCAGGATGAGAGTCGGCGTTCCACATTTGCCCCTCGTTGATGTTCGGTACGCTTGGAGATTATGATCATCCATGCACGTGCATATAGGTACTCTGCATGCATGACAGCTTTGGAGTCTCCATCTTAACCGATCAAACGGATGGAGTCTTCTGCAAATGTCCCTTTGCCAATTGGATCGCAGAGTTAACGCAATGGGTGAAGCAATTTCCTGGCGACCCACACATGGTTTTTGGATTTTTTACATATTTATGCCTAAAATACAGCAAATGTATACTTTTTGACTCATAACTTTCAATTTTGCATCTAATGACTTCAAGTTTGATATAATTTGAAAAAGCTATCTTGTTTAAAAAATTACTTAATATCATTTAATGGTCAAGTCCAATGACAAAAATACCGTCATATATGATTGAACAAGATTTATGATTTTTAACCATTTTTATCTTAAATCCAAGCCAACCACTATCTCTGTTACCATATTTTTTTTATCTAAAATATAAATATTATATAATAAAAAACCATATAAACCATATAATTTAAATAATTTTTTAAAAATGAATATAAATCTATCAAAAAAAATTAATCAAACATTCATACCTTTGAAAAAATTCTTTGAGATAAAAAAGATGATAATATAGATTTTAATTGGCTTAAATCTAAGAAAAATAAAATAGCCAAAAGCTCATAAGTATTTTGTAATCATATGCAAGTGCATTCTTTTATCATTTGACTATATTCTTAAATGTCATTAAGTTATTTTATGAATGGAGGTGGCTTTTGGCAAATTATGTCAAACATGAAGCCCAACAGAGTCATTTATAGAAGAGACCTTTTGTGCCAACAAAGGTTTAATATTATACCTAACAATGGTTACTAAAACCAGAGGAATTAATAGATAAGAACTATAGAGGTCTTCTGGGCATTCCTGTTAACAAGTTTTTCAACAAAGGAGATTTAAGTACTATGGAGGTCTATTATTATGAGTGAAATATTTTACATGTCTTTCACAAGTAAGATTCAATGGCCATGAGTGCTTCAAGGGCTTATAAATAAATATTCCATTCGAAGAAAAAGTAAGTTTTTTCAATTCAAGTGTTTTAAATTAATGCATTTACAAAAAAGAAAATGTTTTCTTTTAAAGAGTGTTCAACTCCACTATGCTATAACTTAATTCAAAGCTTTAAGCTATATCCATATAACATCTAAGGAGTTCAAAGCACATGCCCTTCATTAAGTAAAATCTTAATTTACTTGCTTTCTATTGTATACAAACTTTGCCTAGTAAGAAGCAACTTTTTTGTACAAGTATTCTTAAGTTTTCCACACTTTGTTTTTGTAAGATAATAGACTTGTAATGATTAAGTTAAGTTTGTTGGTGAGCAATGAAAAACCAACATGTCATGGAAATTGTAATGAGTAGAACCTAAAACAAGGGTTGTTTTAGAGAAATGGAATAGGAACCAACCTCAGGCCAAACTATTATAAAAACTATTATGCACTATTGAATTTTTTTTATAATTATTTTTGATATTTTAAATTTGGCCAAAAAGTTCATGAAGCACAATTCACCCACCCCACCCACCCCCCCTCGGCTCTTGAGCTATCGACACCATGAGGACAACAATTGATATTAGAGCAGGCTTTACTTTATTAATCTCATTCCTTTCATAAATCAACTTGTGAAGAGATCTGATGGCCAATACTTTCCACAAAACTAGTGCAGAGGGTCAAGACACTACCCGACTACCTTTCTTCGATGGCATGAACTATAGGTAATAGAAGATGAAGATGTAGAACTTTCTCATTACTACAAATTACCAATTGTGGCTAATAATAAAGAATGGAAAAGTTGTCCTTAATACCGAGAACAAATATACACTTAAGGATATAATGGCAGTAAAACGAGATGATAAGGCAAAACATTGCCTCTACTATGCCCTTCCCCCCTTTTAATTCAAAAAATTCTCTTTGTGTGACTCTGCTAATGACATATGGGATAAACTTTGATGAGTGAATTTTAATTACTTATATTTTATATTTTCAAGCTTAATTCCATGCAATCTTTAATTAGTTTGATGCTAATTTCACATATTTTTATTGTGTTTAGGTTAGTGAAAGAGTGGAAACAAGGAAAGAAAGCAAACAAATATGGAGCAATAAAGTAGTGGCAGAAGACAAACAGAGCAGCAAGGGAGCAGAGCTGAAGTAGCAAAGGAGTAGAATGATCAGCGTGTTGGCACTGCCGATGCCAGTGGCTGATCAAACCGTAGAATTATTATTTTATTTAATATTTTTTTAGTTTGCGAAAAAGCTACATTTTTAAGCTTATTTTTAGAGTCTTTTAAGGAGAACTTCTAAGAGAGAGTCTAGGGTTTCTTGGAGGCTACCTTGAGGAGATTTTGAGGAGTAACAAAGGAGGATTCAAGAAAAGTGAAGGCAATTCAAGAAGGCTAATTATAGTATGATGATCATCATGAAGGGAGTTTCTTTTATTTTCTTCATGAACTAATTCTTTCCTTTTAGGGTGAAGATGTAACCCTTTTTTATGAACCTTGTTATTTAGATTATTGATTATTTAATGCAAGTTTGTGTTTTTATTTATGGGTTTTATTTCAATATTTTGATTTGTGTGATTGCTTGATCACCAATTTCATAAATCTTATTGATTGTCTATGCATGGTTAAGGCACACACCTAACACACAATCATGAGCTTCCTTGAATGAGAAAAGTAGAAGGTTAAGGTGCACACCTAACAAACAACCATTTTACTTGGTTTATAGTTCTTGATTGTAATGGGTTTTCGCTTAAATTATGCTACGCACCACAGATAATTGGAATGAGTGAAAGTGCTTGATTTAAACCCACACACCAAATAGTAATAATCATATCATAGAAAGAACAAACCCAAGCAAGCATTGAATCCAATATCTAAATAGCAAGGGGAGTCATTAAGTAGTGAAATTTGAACCCTAGACCTTTGCAACTTGCAATCTATCTTATATCATTCTATTGCCCAAGATTTCTGATTATCTTTTCAGTTTATTATTCTTATTAGTTCAAACCAACAATCCATCTTTTTAAAGTTAGTTTTAGGTCTTAACTTAATTTAATTAAATCAATTTGTCATTTTCTACGGGATCAACCCTTGCTCATGCACATTGTACACCTATACACTCGTGTACTTACGTTGTATTATAATTTGAATCATCAAGTTTTTGGTGTCATTGCCAGGGAATAGTTTCAAATTAATTTATTAGATTTAGTTACAAATTTTTTTTCTTTGTTGTAGGTTTATTGTATATAGGATTGTTAATTGTTTCTTTCTTTTTGCTGAGGTGTGATTGTAAGGAAGAAGAAAAGATGGGAGAATACATAGAGAACTAAGTGGCTCAACAAGCATGACAGTTGATCAAAGAGTTTGCATGCCCTATCATTGGATTATCGCCTTCATGCATTGTTTTGAATGACAATGCCAAGAACTATGAATTAAAGCACATATACTTTGACATACTTTCTTCTTTTTATGGTTTTGGTGCAGAAGATTCTTTAATATTCATGCATGATTTTTATGCAAGTATCCAAACCTTTTCTTTGTAGGGTTTAACTGAGGATCAATTACGCATGAGATGCTTTCCTTACACCTTGAAGGATGCAACAAAAACTTGGTTTATGACACCAACTCCTGGTTCACTTACTACTTGGGATGCAGTTTACAATAAGTTCATTAGTAAATTCTATTCTCATGCTAAAACTACAGAGCTAAGAGGTAATATAGTAACTTTTGCTCAATTGGAAGGTGAGGCATTTCATGAAGCTTGGAAAAGATTTAAATTGCTACTAATTCAATGCCCTCATCATCATATTCCTTTAGAGTTGCTAACTCAATTTTTCTATGATGGATTGGAACAACCATGCCAAGCCATGCTTGACAATGCTGCAAGTGGAGCCATAGGAGAAAAGACTCTAGAGGAGGCATATGAACTATATGAGATGCTTGGAGCAAACTCCCAACAAAAAAGTGTTAGAGGTAAGTCTAGAGGAATGCATGAAGTAAACTGTAACATTGAGCTTTCTATGCAAGTTTCAGAGCTTGCCAAACAAATAAAGATGATGTGCTCCATGATGATGAATCAGAAACAGTCCATTCTTATTGAGGTATGTTCTATTTTGTGGTATTTTTGGTCACTCACACAATGTCCTTTTAGGCAAGGTTTTGCAGATTTTTCAAGACAAGGCAATGAGATGAACTTCTACAACCAGCCACCCTGTGATGATCCATATCCTGGTTGGAGAAGTCATCTCAATTTTTCATGGAACAACAATCAAAATCAAATTCAAGATGGAACTTATTTTCAACCAAAGAAGCCTACTTTTGAGAAAATGGTGCAAAGTTTTGTCCAAGTAACTGAATCAAGATTTTAAAACATGGAGGCATACATAAAGATGATGGAGACATAGTTGGGTCAGATTTTAGAGGCTATGTAAAGTCACACACCTAGAAAGCAATTGAGTCAGCTTGGGTAAGCTAATGCGATTACAATGTTAAGTGGTGGTAAGGTAATAGATGATAAAGTTGGTGATGTGATTACAATTTCAATCTTTTTGTAGATGATGTGATGTAGAGGAAGCGAATGCAAAGAGAGTTGTATTCCCAATTCTTAACCCTTCAGTCAATTACAAGCCACTACCACCTTATGATCCACCTTTCCCTTTTCCTAGGCGTTTGAGGTAGAACAAAGATGTTGAAAAACCTCAAAATGGCAATAAGCAAATTCTGGCTTTAGATAATTTCCCACAAGATAAATCATGTGAGATGATTGAAATTCTTAAAGAAGGCTCAAAAAAGGAGGAGATGAAAGAAAAATCTGAACTGGAGTAATTGCCTCATTCTTTAAGTTATGCATCTATAGGCAATGATTTATGCTTTCTAGTGATGATTTCTTCTTCTTTTACAGGTATAGAGCAGGACACGCTCATGAAATTCCAAGACCCTCTTATGAATTTTGACGTTTTCAATGAGATGAAGTAATCCAATGAGAACAAGAATTGCTCCAAGATAAATGTAGTGGATGGAATGATTATGGAGTTTTTAAGAGGGCCCCTAAAAACAGTTGAAGCAGCACAAGTTGAAGGAGATGAATTAGAAGATACTGCATCACTTAACAATGTTTTGGGAGTACCAAAATTTTCCAAGCCACTACCATGTTTCAAAGAATTAGATCACGAAAAGGTCAAATTTCAATTCAAAGACGGAAGGCCATAGTCAAGCTGAGACTTTAAATCAAGTGCTTCTTAGAAGTCAACCTAAGCTTTTTCTAAACTTTTTTTTATTTTCTTATCATTTAGCTTAAGTTTGCTTATTTTCCTTACTGTAAGGATAGATTATTTTTAATTTATGGTTACTATGTGTTGCAATAGGAGGAATTCTGATTTTAGAAGATTACATATGCTCTTCCTAATGTTAAAATTGATGATACCAAGCTAGCTCCGGAAGAAGAGGACGTGAATGCACTTCATTCAAGGAAGCCCTTGATCTTAAATTACTTTCATTATTTCACATTGAGGACAATGTGAAGTTTAAGTTGGGTGGTGTTTTACATTTCATTCAAGTGCATTTAGTCTTGGGCAATTTTTTTCAATTTTTGATGAGCTGCAGATTTTGAAAACTTAGCTAAGAAAATCCAAGAGCAATTGTGTACCAACATGTTGAAATCAAATAGGATTAATCTCTCTCCTGATAATCATTAACATATGCTGAGTTCTTTTTATTACCATCGCACATGATTTAGAAGAAAGGAGAGGCACTACCTTGTGATTCATTGATTCTTGTGATAAGTCTTTCTTTTTCATAAATGATGAAAATTTTTCAAGCACATTATGTTATGATCATGAGACGTGTATGCAAATTAGTTGATAGTATTGTAAATTCAATGATATATTTTGATTAACACAAGCATGTTAGAATTTGTTTGATTATCTCTCAAAGCGAAATCTTAGATAACATGTTTACTTGGAAGTGATTTAAGCATTGTTTGATTAGATTAAGCCTTTGAAGCTAACATAATACATTCATTGTTACTAGTATCCCCATTGAGCTTAATTAAAGAATGACATGTGCAAAGCATATGAAAAATCGCCATTCAAATCTTCTTGTTTAGCCTCATTATCCAGACCTATATAGCCTGAAAAATCATGTTTTACCGATTAAGATAAATATTCTTTACTCATGATTGTTTGATAGGTATGAATGAAGTAAAATAAGATAAGTTTGGGGGTGTTAAAAAGAAGTATGCCATGATAAAGAAAAAGAAAAATGGATAAAAGAAAAAGGTTAAGTAAGGAAATATGTTTTAATTTGGGGCATCACATTCTATAAAATCAAAAGAAAACAAGTTTAGAGGTGTAGTAGAAATACAACCGACAATTGGGGGGATCACATCCTAATGAAATTGATAGAAAATAAGTTTGGGAGTGTGATAGTAATAAAGCCCGTAATAATAAAAATAAAGTAGAGAAAACCCCAAACAAAAAGTTAAGAGGGTGAACATTCATGTGCAATTCAATTATGATCTCTTACTTTATGAATTATTACTTCTTTTCTTTGTTAGCCAAACCCAAGGCCCCATTACAAACTTAATAAAGACCTCTTGATCCAAGTGAATAGAGTTGTTTACATTAGTAGAGAAGGTTTATGAAAAGTAAGCTTATGATGTGATTTGTTAAAATTATCAGAAGCATTAGTTCACATATTGTAAGTTGACAAGTATGCATGGAGCATAAGAGTGACATAGCACACACATCCACAATTTTTACTTCATGATAGGATTGATGAAGTATGAGTTTCATGTAATTATTTTGGAAGTGTTTTGACTAAATTCTGAATTATGTGTATATATGTAGTTTGTCTAGCATGTGTTTGATTATTTGAGAGAGAGATTATTCTAATTGTTACACTAGTCTGGTTGCTAATTTTGCTTGAGGACAAGAAAGGATTTAAGTTTGGGGGTATTTGATGAGTGAATTTCAGTTACTTATATTTTGTATTTTCAAGCTTAATTCCATGGAATCTTTAATTAGTTTGATGTCAATTTCATATATTTTTATTGTGTGTTTAGGTTAGTGGAAGAGTAGAGACAAGGAGAGAAAGCAAGCAAATATGGAGTAGCAAAGCAGTGACGAAAGGCAAACACAACAGCAAGGGAGCAGAATGATCAACATGTTGGTGCCGCCAACGCCAGTAGTGGCTGATCAAACCATAAAATTATTTTTTTAATATTTTTTTAGTTTGCAAAAAAGCTACATTTTTAAGCCTACTTTTAGAGTCTTTTAGGGAGAACTTCTAAGAAGGAGTCTAGGGTTTTCTTGGAGGCTACTTTGAGGAGATGTTGGGGAGCAATGAAGGATATTCAAGGAGAGCAAAGGCAATTCAAGAAGGCTAATTGCAGTATGATGATCATCATGAAAGGAGTTTCTTTCATTTTCTTCATGAACTAATTCCTTCTTTTGAGGGTAAAGATGTAACCCTTTTTTATGAACCTTGTTATTTGGATTATTGATTATTTAATGTAAGTCTGTGTTTTTATTCATGGGTTTTATTTCAATCTTGTGATTTGTGTGATTGCTTGATCACCAATTTCATAAATCTTATTGATTATCTATGCATGGTTAAGGTGCACACCTAATGCACAAATATGAGCTTCCTTGAATGAGAAAAGTAGAAGGTTAAGGCACACACCTAACGCACAACCATTCTACTTGGTTCATAGTTCTTGATTGTAATGGGTTTTCATCTCAATTATGTTACTCGCAATAGGTAATTAGAATAAGTGAAAGTGCTTAATTTAAACCCACACACCAAATGGTAATAATCATATCATAGAAAGAACGAACCCAAGCAAGCATTGAATCCAATATCTAAATAGCAAGGGGAATCATTAAGTGGTGAAATCTGAACCCTAGACTTTTTTACTTGCAATCTATCCTATATCATTCTATAGCCCTAGACTTCTGATTATCTTTTCAGTTTATTATCCTTATTAGTTTAAACCAACAATCCATCTTTTTAAAGTTAGTTTTAGGTTGTAACTTAATTTAATTGAATCAATTTGTCATCCTCTGTGGGATCGACCCTTGCTCATGCACACTGTACTGCTATACACTCATGCACTTGCGAGGTATTATAATTTGAACAATCAAACTCCAAATAGCACACAAAAGAACTAACCAAGTAAAATAAACCAAAATTAATATTCTCGTGCATGAATATAAATCCTTTACTATGAAGGACTCAAAATCTATTATTTACATATTTGGAAAGTACCAAAAGACCACCAATGGATTGAAAAGCCTTGCTGAAAAGTATGAGGAGATGTAGCTGGTGAAGAAAATACTAAGATCACTGCCAAAGAAGTGGATGCCTAAATTCACCCCCATCTAGGAGACAAAGGACCTCGATAAGATGTCAATAGAAGAACTCATCGGCTCTCTCTTGACCCATGGAATCTTAATAAAATAGAAAGCACCAAAAGGGCCTTGAGGCAAAGACGTCATTGCCTTAAAAGCTAAATCAAAGGATGAAACCACATAAGAAGAAGTTTCAAGACATTAATGAAAAGTAAGAGAGTTGGACAAAACTCTAACAATTTCAAAAACAAAGATAAAAAGAAGAATGTGCCCATTTGCTACAACTACAAAAATTCAAGTCACTTGTAGTACAATTGTTTAAAATCAAACAAAAATGAGAAGAAACAAGATGAGTTAAAGAAGAAGAATCACTCCTATTTAGATAAAAGGAACAATAATAACAAAACCAATAATAATAAAAGTAGTACAAGGTTTTAAAACAAGAAGAAGGCCATAACTATGTGGGATCTTCTGAAAAATATGATAAATGAAAGCTCTAGTGAAGCAGAAGAAGAGCTTCAACAGAAGGCACAAGTCAGTGTAATCACGCCCGACAAGAGAGACTAAGAAGAACTTTACCAGAATCAACTTCATGGGAATCCATGAACATGAGATAATATCCAACAATGACTCTCCAAATTTAGAAGAAATCTTAAGTGAGTTGTATATAGATTTCAAGGCATTAAAGACTAAATATGCAAAGGCTAAAAAGGATCTGAGTAAAATGAAAGAAGAATGCTCCAAAATGCATATAGAAAATAATAAGCTCGAGTTACATAAAATTGCTCTAAAAGAGCTTGAGTTAGTTAAAGCAAAAAATGATACCTTGAAGAAAACTTTAACTACCACCTCATTGAAACTGGAAAAAAGAAAAAGGTGGGCAAAATCAACAAACAAACAAATAAAATAACCAAAAAAAAACAAGGAGACAAGGAGAAATTCACACAGATTTTTGTTCATAAATTAGTTGCAATAAATGTAAATGCAACATAATCTAAAATTAGAAATGTACTGGCACCCAAGAATAATGGGTACCAAAATATTATTCTACTAATCCCCCTAGATCCTTTTTTAAATGAAAACCAAAATTTAAATTATAAATGTCTTTGCAAGTGTGCTTGAGAACCATAAGGAGTAGCATATGGTACACTAATAATGGTTGCTTAAGGTATATGAGAGGGGAAAGGGAGTTATTCATAAAGCTAAAAGCTAAACTTGGTGGAAAAATGACCTTTGGGGATAATGGTAAAGTTAGAGTGGTTAGAATTGGTACGGTTAACCAACTACACTCTATAACTATTTAGATTTTCTACTAATAGAAAGGTTAAAACACAATTTGTTAAGTGTTAGCCATTTTTTTGTGATAATGGATACAAAGTTATGTTTGAATCCCAAGGATGCTTTATACTAGACTCTAATAACTCTGTTGTAGTTTATGATAAAAGATATAGAAATGTATATTTGATTAATCTATGTGATATTATGGCTAAGTGTCATATTGTAGAAAATAATGAATCCCTATTATGGCATAGAAGATTAGGTCATGCCAACAAATACATGATAGAAAATATGTATAACAAAAATTTAGTAGTTGGCTTACTGATGGTCAAATTATAATTCCTCGTAAGTGCGCAAGTGTATAACAGTATAGAGTGCAAAGAAAGAGTCGATCTCACAGAAAAGTGTCAAATTGATTCAATTATATCTAGTAACTAAACTAATCCAACTTAAAAGATGAAGTGATGTTAAATAAATAAACGTGCGAGATTCAATATAAGAACAAAAATAGTTGGTAGTTGATGAGATTTCATAAGTTGCAAGAGTCTCGGGATCTGATTTCACCACTCAATGATATCCTATATTACCAGGATGTTGGTGTCAGTTCATTATCTTGGGTTTGTTCTCACTAATATATGATTATTATCGTTAGGTATGCGGGTTTCAATCAAATATTTTGACTCATTCCAATTACCTATGGTGTTTGTAGCATAATTGGGGTGAAAACCCATTAAGACTAAAGAACTTTAATGAACCAAATAGATTCTTTTAGCATATGGTGTGTACCTTAACCATCTATCCTTTCATTCAAGAGAGAACTCATGGTTTAGCATATAGTGTATACCTTAACCATGCTCATATAATCAATCTAATTCATAAAATTGGTAATCAAGCAATTAAATAAACCAAATAACCACATTAAAAGCAATGAATGAAAAAAGATATCATTAAATTGATAAACCAATAATCCCAATTAACAATGAATATCAAGAAGGGCTACATCATTGCCTGAGAAAAATAAAATTAGTTCATGAATAGAGCAGAAAAAAAACTCTCTGAAATATGCTTGATTGCAGAACTCAAAATCTCCCTTGCTTCCCTTGCTTCTCACGCACTCAACTCTCTATGCTAAACTATGTTCCTCCCTTTTCTCTATCTTGAACATCTTTAAATAACCCAAGTAGTAGGTTTTAGTAGAACTCCTCCATGAAATGCAATTCCTTTACGTACAAAGATCCTCTTTTAAGAATAATTGTCTTTCCATATGAAAAGATAGCTTCCATGCATAAAAATAAGAGTTCCAAAATAGACAAAATTATTGCACAACTAGTTTTCAAAGATGCCTTCCAAAAATTGCAACAACTTATGCATTCTAAACTTTAGAAAATTTTAGTAACTTATGCGGAGGAATTTGCTTCCAAAGATAACTCAAATAATTGCAAGTGCTGATCATTGTAGAGCCCAATTGCTAAAAATACATTATTGATTTCTAAAATCATAATTTGGACAACAACATCACATTCAACATATATGAAATTTCCATATTTTGCACTTCTATTTAGTCCCAAACTATTTTCTGCATTCTAAACTTTGTCTCAGACAAATCAGCTTTGTCATAGTTAGTCTATAGACAAAGTTCTGCTTCCTGTAATTTGTCTTAGACAAATCTGTTTTGTCTATGGTTAGTCTATAGATAAATTTATACTTCTTTCAATTCATCTTAGATAAATCTACTTTGTCAATGGCTTTGTCTCAAACAAATCTCTACTTACTACAGACGAATCTCTACTTACTACAGGCAAAGTAATTCCAAAGCAGTTTCAGTGTTTTGATCATAACTTTCTATTATGAACTCAGAATTGCACAATTCTTAATGAATTAGATAGATAATTAAGGGATAAAACTTTTATGTTGATCACGTTTTTTGAATTATCCATCTTATATAAGTCGTGGGGCTTCAAAGTGATGCCTTTTGTCAAATGAATTAGCAGACAAATGTGAAGCTCTAGAGATATTTACACTATTTTAGCCATAAATTTCTTATGTAAACTCCAAATCATGTGATTCTTAATTTTTTGGAAATATAAGAATGAAGGATAAAGCTTTCATATCGAACACATTTTCCAAAAAAAATTAAAAATTGCGTTAAAGTGACACCTTTTGTAATCATCAGTTTCATTTTATAGATTTTTATATTTATAACAAAACAAACTCTGTTAAGTACAATATTCACTAAAATGTTAATATAAACTACTAAAAATATATTAAAAGAGGATCTTAAATATCTAAATGTAGATTTAAAAATATGATATATTATGAGCTTATCAAATACCCCCAAACTTAACTTTTAATCATCCTGGAGCAAAATAACAATCTGAACTCATGAATTAGTCAGGAAAATCTCCCTCAAACAATTAGTAACATGCTAGATAAATTACACATGTGCACATATCTCAGAAATTACTAAAGATACTTGCCAAGTAATATCATGAAACCCATGCTTCGTCAATCCTTTCATGAAATAAAAATGTGTGTGTGTGCAGTGTCAATCTCATACTATATGCATGTTTTTTAGTTAACAATGTGCAAACCAATCATTCTAATGATCTTCACAAACACCCCATAAGCTTACTTTTCATAATCCCTCTCTACTAATGTAGAAAACTTTGTTCACTAAGATCAATAGGTCTTTGTTAAACTTATAATGGGGCCCTAGGTTTAGCTAACAAGAAAAAGAATAATAATTCACAAAGTAAGAGATCATATTTGCATTTCCCATGAATGTTCACTCTTTTAAATTTTTGTTAGGGGCTCTATTTGTTTTATGGGTTGTATTACTACCACCCCCAAATTTATTGTCTATTAAGTTCATGGAGATGTGATCTCCTCAATTGAAGTATAAATCTTTACTAATTCCTTTTTTTTATCCCATATTTCTTTTGGTATTCTTCTTTTTAATGACCCCCAAACTTATCTTCTTATGGACTCATATACCTTTCTACCATCATGTATAAATGTCTCTTAATAGGTCTAACGTGGTGTTTCAAGATGAAAGGGACTAAATGATATGGCTAAAGAAATAGTAGTTAAATGGTGGTCTTTCATATACTTTGCATATGTCATTCTTTTATTAAAGCTCAATGAGGACACTAGTAATAATGAATATAATAGGTTAGCTTAAAAGGCTCAAACTAATCAAAGAATACCTAAATTACTTGCAAGTAAACATGTTATCTAGGATTTCACCTTAAGGGATAATCAAACAAGTTCTAACATGCTTGCGTCAACCAGAATATGTTACTAACTTTACAACATCATCACTGATCCATATACACTTCATATGATCATAACATAAAGTACTCAATGAAGTTTCATCATTCATGAAGGACTTATCACATGAATCAGTAAATTATAAGGTAGCACCTATCTTTCTTTCTCAATAATGTGCAATGGTAATAAAAAACTCAACATATGTTGCTTGATCATTACGAGAGAATGAATCCATCCTATTCAATTTTAGCATGTTAGCACAATTGCTCTTGGCTTTACTTAGCTAAGTCATTAGAAATTGTAGCTCCTTAAAAATATACATCTAAATTCTGAAAAAATAATTCCAAACTGAATTGACTGCAAATCTGAAAATTTTTTCAAAACTAAACTAAATGCAAATATAAAATCTGAATATAAATCCCCAAATACCCCCAACTTAAATCACACATTATTCTCAATGTGAAATAATGAAAGAAATTTAAGTTTAAGGGCTTCCCTAAATGAAGTACATTCTAATCCTCTTCTTCTGAAATTGATTGGCATCCTTTGCAAATTTCTAACAATTTTAACACTTGAAACAACATATACAATCCTCTGAAACTTCTATGTGCTCAATGAAATTAGATTTCTCCTTCTGCAAAACACACAATAAACAAGAAATTAAAATAAATCTATCCTAATAAGAAAGAAAACAAACAAAACAACTAATCTAATTGCTAAGAAAATAAAGAAAGTTTAGAAAAACTTGGGTTGCCTCCCAAGAAGCACCTTATTTAATGTCTATGCAAGATGAACTTCTTCTCATGGATTTTGAAATCCAACATCTTCACTCCATTGCAGTAACATTACATCTCTCATGTGTCTCTCTAATCGATGACCATTGACCTTGAATGTGCTTCTATCCTTTAGATTCTTCAATTCAATAGCTCAATGTAAGAACACCTAAGTGACCAAGAATGGTCCAACCCATCTTGACTACAATTTCCCTGGATATAAATGCAAGTGAGAGTCATAAAGCAAAACTTTCATTTGAGGTTCTATGCATCTTTTGTGAATGATTTGATCATGATATCTCTTTATTCGCTGCTTGTTAATCTTTGCATTTTCATAAGCTTCATCTCGCAACTCCTCAAGTTCATTAAATTGAAGCTTTCTCTCTTCACCTGCTTTCTGTAAATCAAAATTCAGTTTCCTGATTGCCCAGTATGCTTTATGCTCCAACTCCATAGGTAGATGACATGCTTTTCCAAAAATAAGTCTATAAGGATTCATTCCTATTGGGGTCTTGAATGCAGTCCTATATGCCTAAAGTACATCATTCAGCCACATTGCCCAATCTTTTCTTGAGGTGTTCATTATACTCTCTAGAGTTGCTTTATTTATCTGTTACTTCAACTTGTCTAGAAGTTTGTGAATGATAAGGTGTTGCAACTCGATGAGTGATATTATACTTTTTCAACAAAGCTGCAAATACCTTATTGCAAAAATGAGTTAGTCTATCACTAATGATTGCTCTTGGAATGCTAAACCTGGAGAAAATCCTGTCTTTCAAAAATTTTAGCACAAGATTAGCATCATTAGTTTTAATGGGCATTGCCTCAATCCACTTAGATACATAATCAACAACAAACAGAATGTACATATTCCCATTGGATGGTGGGAATGGATCTATGAAATTAATGCCCCATATATCAAACAATTCAACAACCAGATTACCTGTGAGGGGCATTTCATCTTGTTTACTAATATTACCTATTCTTTGGCACCTATCACATGTTGCACAAAAGGCATGAGCATCCCCAAAAATAGTTGGGTAGTAAAAACCAGATTGAAAAACTTTGAGAGCAATCTTCTTTCCTCCAAAATACCTGCCATAGTTGAATGTGTGACAATGTTTCAAAATGCTTTGCTGTTCATCCTCTAGTACACAACGCCTAATGATCTTATCTGGATATAGTTTAAACAGAATTGGATCATCCCAAAAATAGTATTTTGCTAAAGACAGTAACTTCCTCCTTCCATGTGAATTCAGCATAGGATTAAAAACTCCCTTAACCAAATAATTAACAATATCATCATCCCAAGGTTCACTTTCCCTTACTAAAAATAATTTCTCATCAAGAAAAAATTCATTGATGAGTGTTCACTTTGTCTTTTTGTTGCTCAAAGTCAATCCCTTTCACCAATCTAAATAGATAATCAGCTATAACATTTTCACTTCCTTTCTTGTCCTTGATTGAAAAATTAAATTCTAGAAGCAGTAAAATCCACCTGATCAACCTGGGCTTGGCATCTTTCTTAGTCAACAAATATTTTAGGGCAGAATGATCAGAATAAACAATTACCTTAGACCCAATTAGATATGAGTGAAACTTTTCCAATGCAAACACAATTGCAGGCAATTCTTTTTAATAGTGAAATAATTCAATTGTGCTTCATTCAAAACTTTGCTTGCATAACAAATCACATGAGGTAATTTATCTATTCTTTATCCTAAAACAACACCAATAGCAAAGTTAGATGCATCACACATAAGCTCAAAAGGAATGGACCAATCAGGAAATGCTAAAATTGGAGCAAAAGTTAGTTTTACTTTCAAGGTATTGAAAGCAACAAGGCATTCATCATCAAAATAGAAAGTCACACCTTTAGCCAACAAATTACAAAGTAGTCTAGAAAATTTTGAAAAGTCCTTTATGTACCATCTATAAAAACCTGCATGACCAAGAAAAATCCTTACTCCCTTAACTGAAGTGGGGGGAGACAATTTAGCAATCACATCAATTCTTGCCTTGTCCACTTCAATGCCTTTACTATAAATAATATGTCCCAACATAATTCCTTACTTAACTAGGAAATGATACTTCGCCCAGCTTAATATCACGTTCATTTCAACACACCTTTTAAGCACCAATTTCAAGTTATTAAGGCAATCATTGAATGAATCACCAAAGATAGAAAAATCATCCATGAATACCTCAATAAACCTTTCAATCATATCAAAAGAAAAGACATCATACACCTTTGAAAGATTGTAGGGGCATTGTATAAACCAAAAGTCATCCTCTGATAGGCAAAATTTCCAAATAGGTAGGTGAATGTTGTTTTTTCCTGATCTTCTTGGGTAATGGGAACCTGATTGTAACCTAAAAAGCCATTTAGAAAATAACAGTAAGCATGACTTGCTAATCTTTTAAGCATCTGATCAATGAAAGGGAGAGAAAAATGATCCTTTCTTGTGGTTGCATTAAGTTTTCTATAGCTATGTACATCCTCCAACATGTAGTCCTTCTCATTGGCACCAACTCATTATTATCATTTTTAACAATAGAAATACTAGATATCTTTGTTACTACATGAATTGGACTTACCCATTTACTATCAGAGATTAGGTAGATAATACCTGCATCTAGCAACTTGATTACTTTTGCTCTAACAGCTTCCTACTTGTGTGGGTTAAGTTTTATTTGAGCCTCTCTGGAAGGCTTTGCAATATCTTCCAATAAAATCTTATGCATGCACACTGTGGGGCTAATTCCTTTAATGTCAGCTAATTTCCAGCATATAGCCTCTTTGTGCTCTCTTAAAATGTTTAGTAACTTATTCTCTTCATCAATGAATAGGTCAACAACAATTATAACTGAAAGTGTATCATCCTTATCAAAAAATACATACTTTAAGTTTTGTGGCAGTTGCTTCAATTCTAGTTTTGGTGGTGTGATAATTGATGGTGCTAATTTGGGATTCAAAATCATTAGCACCTCTTTATTAGCTTCATCTTCTCTGACTTCCTCTGCACCTTCTAGCTCTTCTTTCAATTCCTTGACTTCTTTATCTTCCTCAATAAATTCAGTAGTTGTAAGTACCAGAACCAATTTATCTTCTATTTCCTGCTGCACAAATGTATATAAGACAAGAGAGTCCAAATCATTAATCTGAAAACAATCACTTTGGTCTGAAGGTAAGGCTAAAGAGTTGTAAATAGAAAACTCCATAGTCTCATCCAGAAAAGTCATTTTTAGTTTTATATTCTACACATCTATGATTGTCTTTGCAGTAGCCATGAATGGAGGCAACAAAAGAATGGGCATCTCTCTCTCTGGAATCACTTGCCTCTCCATATCCAGAACAACAAAATCTATATGAATAATAAGTTTGTCAAGTTGCACCAATATATCTTCTACAATGCCTCTAGGATATTCATTGATCTATTTGTAAGCTATAGAGACATTATAGTAGGTTTCAAATCTCCCAAACCAAGCTGCAAGTAAACAAAATAAGGCATCAAATTGATACTTGCTCCTAAATTCAACACAGCCTTTACCTTATTTGTTCCTCCTATAGTGATTATGATATTAAAACTACCTAGATCCTTTAGTTTTGGAGGAAGAATTGTTTGCAGAACTGCATTGGCTGTTTCTGAAACTATCACCTTTTCATGAGTCTCATACTTACGCTTCCTGGAGGTACGTTCCCTAAAAAACTTAGAATAAGAAGGCATGTTCTTAATCATGTCAAGCAAAGGTAAGTTAACATTAATTTTAGAAAGAATATCATAAATATCAAAAAATAATTTGTCCAATTTGCTCTACCTTAATCTTCCTAGAAAAGCTACTGGTGGATCAAAAGGTGGTGGTGGCTTATAGTTGACTGGAGGGTCAACTATTCGAAACACGACTCTCCTTGAATTCATCTCCTTTTCTTTCTTTCCCTTCATTTCGTCTGTTCCTGCCGAAGTATTACATTCAGTAGTTTCTTTACCAACTTTATTATCAATTACCTTTCCACTTCTTAATGTTGTGATTACTTTTGCTTGTTCTAGCTGGCTTGTTAACTTTCCAAGCGTGTGACTCTGTATAGCCTCTACAATCTGCTCCAACTGCATCTCCATCTTCTTCATAGATGCCTCCATGTTCTAAAATCATTATTTTAGAATCTTATTACATTATTCTGGAACTAAGTCTGAGTTAACTGAATGAAACTCTGCATAGTTTCTTCAAGAGTAGGCTTCTTGGATTCAAAAGAAGTTCCAGCTTGATTCTAATACTGATTATTGTTCCATGAAAAGTTTGGATGATATCTCCAACCAGGATTGTAAGTATTTGAATAAGGATCATTACATGGTCGTTAGTTATAGAAATTCATGGCATGTATTTATTTAGATCCTCCTGCAAAGTTTTCATTGGAAGGGAAAACATTGGGTGAGTGACCTAAAATACACACATCAAACATACCTTAGTGGGGGAAGGTTGTTTCAAGTTCCCTATAACAGAACACACCGTCTTCATCTATTTGGCAAGCTCTGAAACCTGCATATAAAGTTCAATGTTAGAATTTACTTTATACATTCCTTTAGACCTTCCTCTGACACTCTTCTATTGGGAGTTTGCTCCAAGCATTTCATATAGATCATATGTCTCTTCTAGAGTCTTTTCTCCCATTGCTCCACCTATAGCATTATCAACCATGGTTTGGTATGGTTATATCAGTTCATCATAGAAAAATTGATTGAGTAATTTAAGAGGATAACTATGGTGAGGGCATTGAATCAGTAATGCCTTAAATCTCTCCCATGCCTTATGGAATGCTTCCCCATCCATTTTAGAAAAAGTGGCAATATTACTTCTCAATTCTATAGTTTTAGCATGGGAATAAAATTTACCAATGAACTTATTATATACTGCATCCCATGTAGTCAATGATCCAGGAGCCAATGTCATGAACCATATTTTTGTTGCATCCTTCAAGGTGTAAGGAAAACATCTCATGTGCAGCTGATCCTCAGTTAAACCTTATAAAGAAAAAGTTTGAATAGTTGCATAGAAGTTACACATGAATGTTAAGGGATCTTTTGTAGCTATACCATAAAAAGAAGGAAGCATGTTAAAGTGTATATGCTTCGGCTCATAATTCCTAGCATTATCATTCAAAACAATGCATGAAGGTGAGATTCTAACTATTGGGCATGCAAAATTTTTCATAAGCTCTTGAGGTTGTTGAGGCACTCAATTCTCCATGTTATTAGCCATTTGAATGTCTTCTTCACTTATGCTATCTATCTATATTTCCACTTTATCAATGTGAGTGTTCAAGGGCAACAGAACTGAATTTAGTGATCGTTTTCCTTGCATTCATAGTTCTGCAAAAGAATCAAAGAAAGAATTAAAAATTCTAAATAAAATAAACTAAAATGATGAAAAATAAAAATTAAAACTAAATTAATCAAATCAATTTAAGAATAGATCCCCAGCAACAATACCAAAAACTTGATGATTAAATTATAATTCCTAGCAAGTGCATGAGTGTATAATAGTATAAAGTGCAAAGCAAGGGTCGATCCCATAGAGAACTATCAAATTGATTCAATTATATATAATTACTAAACTAATCTACTTAAAAGATGAAGTGATGTTAAAAAAATAAAAGTGTAAGATTCAATATGAGAACAAAAATAGTTGGTAGTTGATGAGGTTTCATAAGTTGCAAGAGTCTTAGGATCCAATTTCATCACTCAATGATATCTTATGTTATTGGAATTTGGTGTCAATTCATTATCTTGGGTTCATTCTCACTAATATATGATTATTATCATTAGGTGTGTGGGTTTAAATAAAGTATTTTCACTTGTTCCAATTACCTATGGGGTGTAGCATAATTGAGGTGAAACCCCATTAAGACTAAAGAACTTTAATGAACCAAATAGATTGGTTTACCATATGGTGTGTACCTTAACCATTTATCTTTTCATTCAAAGGAGAACTCATGGTTTAGCATATGGTGCGTACCTTAACTATGCTCATATAGTCAATCTAAGGCATAAAATTGGTGATCAAGCAAATTAAACAAACCAGATGATTGCATTAAAAGCAATGAATAAAATAAGATATCATTGAATTGATAAACTAACAATCCCAATTAACAATGAATATCAAGGAGGGATACATAATTGCCATAGAAAAATTAAATTAGTTTTGAATAGAATAATAAAAAACTCTCTAAAATATGCTTGATTGTAGAACTTGAAATCTCCCTTACTCCCCTTGCTCCTCACGCACTCAACTCTCTATGTTGAAATGTGTTCCTCCCTTTTCTATATCTTGGACATCTTTAAATAAATCAAGTAGTAGGATTTTAGTAGAACTCCTCCAAAAGCTACAATTCCTTTATGCACAAAAATCCTCTTCTAAGAATAACTTTGTCTTTTCACCTGAAAAGATAGCTTCCATGCATAAAAATAAGAGTTTCAAAATATATAGAATTGTTGCACAACTGGTTTCCAAAGATGTCTTTCAAAAATTACAATAGCTTATGTATTCCAAACTTTAAAAAATTTCAGCAACTTAAGTAGAGGAATTTGCTTCCAAAGATAACTCAAATAATTGCAAGTGCTAATCATTATGGGACCCAATTGCTAAAAATATATTGCTGATTTCTGAAATCATGATTTTGACAGCAACATCACATTCAACATATCTAATTTTTCATGTTTTACACTTCTATTTGGTCCCAAAACTATTTTTTACATTTTCTGAACTTTCTACATTCTAAACTTTGTCACAGACAAATTTCTACTTATTACAGACAAATCTCTACTTACTACAGACAAAGTAGTTCTGGAGTAGTTTTATTGTTTTAATCATACATTTTTCTGATAAACTTGGAATTGTATGATTCTTGATGCATTAGATAGATAATTTTAAGGGATACAACTTTTATGTTGATCACCTTTTCTCAATCATCCATCTTATATGATTCGTGGGGCCTCAAAGTGACACATTCTGTCAAACAAATTAGCAGACAAATGTGAAGTTCTAGAGATAGTTGCATTGTTTTAGCCATAAATTTTTGATATAAACTCCAAATCATGTAATTCTTCATTTTTTGGGAAGATAAAAATGAATGATAAAACTTTCATGTTTAACACATTTTCCAAATCTACCTCCAAAAATCCCAAAAATTGCATGAAAGTGACGTATTTTGTAATCTTCAGTTTTATTTTATATATTTTTAATTCTATAACAAAAATACTCTATTAAGTGCAATATTTATTTAAATGTCAATATAAAATACTAAAAACACATTAAAAGAGGATTTAAATATGTGAATTTAGATATAAAAATATGATATATTATGAGCGTATCACTTAACAAAGTTAAAATTTGATAAAGATGAGTTGTGTGATGCTTATTTGAAAGGAAAACAAGCAGAAGAATTATTCAAATCTCAAAAGAAAATTTACACAACTAGACTTCTTCAATTGCTACATATAGATTTAGTTGGACTACCAAGATCTAGAAGCCTAGGAATGAAATATTATGCATGTGTTAATTGTGGATGACTATTCATAATTCCCATTGATAATATTTCTAGCATCCAAGGATGAAGCTTTTTTATTTTTTTAAAATATTTACCGAACATGCACAAAATTATTAAAGCTCTCACATCATTATAATTAAAAATGATCATGGTGGAGAATTTGAGAACAATCGCTTTATTATATTTTGTGAAGAAAATGGAATTCTTCACACATTCTCTACACCAAGAACACTTTAACAAAATAGAGTTGTTGAAAGAAAAAATAGATCCTTAAAAGTAATGGTAAGAAGCATGTTGGGTGAGTATAATTTACCTTGATATTTTTGGGTTGAAGAAATGAATACAGCATGCCATATTATAAACCAAATTTGTGCTAAGGCACTATTCAACAAAATTTAATTTGAATTGTACTACGATAGAAAACCAAATATATATTATTTTTGTACATTTGGTTGTGTAACAAGCACAAAAAGAGGAAGAAATAAAAAATGGAACAACATTACAAGATTTATCATTTTTGGAATGAATCAAACAATTTCCTTTTTTATTTGATTGTCCTCAATTAATTACACTTGCTGTGTATCTAAAAAAATTATATGTTCACATCCCAGACCACAAGTGGTCCTAATTATATCTCCATAATGGTAGAAAATCCTTGATTAAAAGGAAAAGTACAATGCACCTTAAGAATCCAAAAATAAAACACACACACTCTCTCTCAAAATGGATGTGTGCTATCTTTGGGACCGCTGAGCACATTGCAATGAATTGATATTTAAGAGATCGCCTCAAGTCAATGGGCAGATAAGATTACACGGTTCTAGACTGGGTTGCTAGATACTAGGTTAACTTTGAAAATGAGTGTTTTGATCTAATTGGTTTGTCCCGGGTGGAATCAAGACCAGGTGATTTCTGTTGTTTAGACTATAAGAAACCAAAAGAAAATAGGTGACCTAGGTTTGGTTCAACTTTCTCTCATTGCCCTGAGAAGCTTAGGAAGAGTAGGCCAAGTTGACTAGGTTTGGCTCGGCTCTCTCAATTACCCATGAGAAGCTTAGGAAGAGTGGAACTAGGATGACTGGATTTGGCTCAGCTCTCTCAATTACCCATGAGAAGCTTAGGAAGAGTGGGCCAAGTTGACTGGGTTTAGCTATTTTGATAAATGGTATATGCTAAGGTTTGACTCAGTGAGTCATGACTCGTTGACTCGGTGAGTCATGACTCAATGACTTGGTGAGTCACGACTCGGTGACTCGGTCCAAGACTTAGGCTTTGGGATAAGTCAATGAGTTGTGTTTGTTAAAGTTTGACTAAGTGAGTCCTAACTCAGTGACTCGGTGAGTCATGACTCAGTGACTCGGTCCTAGACTTAGGCTTTTGAATGAGTTGGCGAGTGGTATTTTTCAATATCCTATGGAAAACTGCAAGCGGGTGATCTCTGTCATTTATACTATGAGAGATCAAAGATCCAGGTTACATGAATTAGGCCTAATTATACTTTGAGTTAATTAAGCCTAATCATGACTAACACTAATGATAGTGATTAGTGTTAATGATAGTTCTTAGTTAATTTAAGACTAAGTCATTAATTTCCTGATTTATGGGGTAGTTATATGATTTAATCAGAATTTAAATAGGTTTTAATATATTTAAAATATCTAATTCAGCATTATCCTGTTGTCCATTAGCCATATGGGACCCACCATTACCACAGCATGGGTGGGACCCATGTGTGTACCATGATGGGGCCATAGTAGAGTGCCCTCAAGCACTAATGAGATTACCAGTGGCCAAAGGTCACTAGTGTCAAGTAAGGCACCTGCCTCTTGAAGATTCCTCAAGCTCCTCTTCCAAGTTCTCTCTCCAAGAGAATTCTTCTTCCCCAAAAATCCCTTTTCTGAAGAAGAGGGAGGGGTATTTATAGGCTTGAGGTCCTCTAGGGGTAGTTTAGGAATTTTAACTCCAACATAGGGGCATATTGGGATGCCAGCTTCAACATGAGGGCATTTTGGGCATTCCTAAAAAATATGCCCAGCTTCACGAGTGGGAGTATTTTGGGAATTCCTAAAAAATGGGCTCAACTCCACCATTTGGGCAATTTGGGAATTTCAGCTTCAACATAGGGGCATTCTTGGGATGCCAGCTTTAACATGGAGGCATTTTTGAAAACTTTTAGAAAATGTGCCCAGCTTCACTAGTGGGGGTATTTTGGAAATTCCAGCTTCAACATAGGGGCATCTTGGGCATTCTTGGAAAATGGGCTCAGCTCCACCAATGAGGGTATTTTTGAAATTCCTGAAAAAGGGCTCAGCTTTACCATTTGGGCAATTTGGGAATTCCAACTTCAACATAGGAGCATCTTGGGTATTCTTTGAAAATGGGCTCAAATTCACCAGTGGGGATATTTTTGGAATTCCTGAAAATGGGCTCAGCTTCACCATTTGGGCAATTTGGAAATTCTAGCTTCAACATAGAGGCATCTTAGGCATTCTTGGAAAATGTGCCCAGCTTCACCAGTATGGGTATTTTGTAATCTTCCCACTTGCTCTACTTGGTAGAGGAACCAAATGGAGTTTTGTCTTGAGTAGACTTTTGCTACCTAA
>JAYJMB010020777.1:0-22443 GCA_036873735.1 Pouteria campechiana
GAGTATATTTAGGAATCAAATAGGTGCAAAAGATGAAGTATTAGGAAAATAAAATATGACATTTTGCATTCTCATCAAGCAGCTAGTCCATGTAGACTCGAATCAGATGACTTTGAAAGTATGGTCTGAGTCTCCTTGCAGCGATCACCAGATCATAGGCAATTTTTTTAATAGTAGGGTACCTTATCTTCTCATCTCTCAAGATCTTACTAATATAGTATACGAGTCTCTAAGTTTGGCCTTGTTCCCTAAATAATGCCGCTGTTATGGTCTCGGGTCCGACAGCGAGGTATAGGAATAGGGTCTTCCCCTTCTCCAGTGCACTTAGCAGAGGGACAATGGCTAGATATGATTTGACTTCATTGAAGGCTCTTCAGGTCTCCTTCCTAATCTCTTCTCTATCTTGGCTTGTTGTCGTTCCCTTCCAGAGAGCTTTAACGAATGAGAGGCTTCTTTTTACTGATCTAGACAAGAATCTATTAAGTTCTACTAATCGACTCATTGAGCGCTAGAGTTCTTTGTAGCTGTTGGGTGTCATCGTGTCTTAGATGGCTTGGATTTTATCAAGGTTTGCCTCCATACCCCTCTGCAAAATCAAAAGTCCCTGTAATTTTCCTTATGCAACACTGAAAATGCACTTCTGTGTGTTTAATTTCATCTTATAACTTCTAAGGGTGTGAAATGTTTCTTCTAGATCTAAAGATGGTAGTCCCGGGATTTACTTTTTACCACCATATCATCGACTTATGCTTTCATGTTTCTTCCTATGTGTTGTTTGAATAAGCTATTCATCATCAAGTTTTTCAATCCGAACGACATTACTTTATAGCAGATGGTGCCAATGTTAATGATGAAGGCAGTCCTCTCTTGGTTTGGCTTGTGCATTTGGATTTGGTGATACCCTGAGAAAACGTCCATAAAGGTATGTAACTCATGGCCAGGGGTAGAGTCTACCAGTTGGTTGATATTGGGGAGAGGGTAACTATCTTTTAGGCATGCTTTGTTGAGTAGAGTAAAGTCCACACACATGTGCTATTTTTCGGTAGCTTTCTTCACCATGACCATGTTAGTCAGCCATTCGGGGTATTATACTGGTTTGATAAATCCAACTTTGAGCAATTTATCTACCTCTGCTGCAATGACCTCCTTCTTCACTTATGAGAATAATCTCATTGATAGCCAGCTTATGTGAGATGGTTGATGGATCCAATCTAGAAATATCTGAAGGTTTCTATGAGAAAATGTTGGTATTCTTTCTCAGTAGATCTATTAACTCTTGGGGAAGCGGGGCTTCTAGGGCAAAACCTATCTAGACTATTTTTTTCGTGAAGCCGAGGACAAGCGGAACTGTTTCCAATGGTTCTATCGGCTCGCTCCTAGTGATTTGTTGTTCATCCCTAGCATCTATAGTATCGATTAGCATATTGCGTGATACCTTCTCTTTTAGTAATATTTTGTAATACTCTTGAGCGATCTTTCAGTCTTCTCTTACTATACCTATTCCGCCAGATGCAAGAAACTTAACAGCCAGGTGGTATGTAGATACCACTACCTTCATTTTATTGAGGCCTGAGCATCTCAGGATAGCTTTGTATGCTTATGGTATGTTTACTACCGTGAACTCCAAAGGTGTGGTAGTCCTCTCAGGGTTGTCTCCCATTTTGAAGGGGAGGGTAATGATTCCTTCTGGGAAAGCTCCATGTCCGATGAAGCCTGTTAGTCGCCCCTTTGCTGCCCGCAATGCCTTATTGTCAATCTACATCTTTTCGAAGCAGTAATAGAATAGAATGTTTGCAGAAGCGCCGCTGTCCACTATGATTCTTTTCATCTGCAAGTTTGATATTACTGTTACGATGATAATCGCGTCATCCTGTCCACTAAACCCACTTGTCATATCTTTCTCGGAGATGAAGATTGAAAAATCCTCTTCTTCTCTCTTTCACTTGAAACTTTGTCAGATCTGTCGACAGCTTAGCTATAGGACTGCAAGTGTTTGGTTATAGATGATTGTGAGCATCAAACAAACAATTTGCATTCACTCCTATTAGTCGTTGTGAAAATTTGGCTATTAAAAAAGCTCGAAAGTGATAATGATTAAAATAAGGATTGTATGAAAAGATAAAAAATAATTATTAAGAACATAAATAGTAATTATAAAAATTATAATTACTAGGTAATTAAGATGTTAAATGATATTAAAAGTGATGGACAAAGGGTTAATTAGTGTTTCCGCTTAATATCTAATTATTATTGTTCAATAGTTTAACAATTTAATTTCTCAACAGTTTATTTCATACCCCATGATTTTTAGTTTTTATCATGATAAATTTAAAAAATTGTATAATTAGTTTCAAAATTTTTTATTGTATTTTAAAAGAATTATACACAACTATAAAAATAAAAGAAAAAAACTAAAAGAGCATATGCTGAAGTTGATGGAAACAATGAATCATAATTATATTAAAATGATTAAAAAATGCATGATAACTTATTATGTATAAGTTATTGAGATATTTAAGATTGTCGGTTAAAATTTTGATATATATATATATATATATATATATATATATATGAGCATTCACCAATAAGAAATATCCATGGATACTCTCCCGTGAGGAAAAGGTTTAGCTCCGTCGGAAAAACTCTGTTATTTACCATTACAATCCATTCCAATTTAAAAATCATTTGCAAAACCAAAATTCAGATTATCCTACTAAGTAAATATCTCAATTGGAAACATCCTTGCTACTGCCTTTGCCGAAATAGAAGGCATCTCCCTTGCACCTACCAGCTCATAAAGTAACTTTTCAAGCATCTTGAACCTCCAAAATCTCCTGGAAGCAACTTGCCGTTGCCTACTATTTTACACTATGGGGCATCAGGGAAGTCCTTGTGCATCTGTTAACCATTAACACCATAATATTTGTTCAATCCGCCAATTTGTATATTTGGTTCTTGCAACTCACATTACTATCTTGTTAGATAATTTGCAATAATGCAACTCAACAATGTAAAAGTTAACGTTCAATCCAAGCAAGTGCTATTCTTTTGCTATGTATCATACTTGCCATTTGGATGTTAAGTGTAGCTTGAGAACGGCTCCCCACTTTATACCATTTTTATTTAAACATTCACACAGCAACTAAAAATTTGCACAACTTATTTCATTACTTATAACTAAACATCCAAAGTTAAAATCCAACATCTCCCATAACAACCACATACCTTATTTAACACCCGCCTCTACTACCACATTCAACTCAAAACTGATTTCAATATCATTCAATCTTAACTGAAAATTACGTTTACAAATTGCAACCAGAATATACTTTATTAAATATCAAAATTACATATCCACATTTTTGATAATATACATGTTTTAAAAAGAAAAAAAAAAGAACTTCTTTTTTTCAAAAAATAGGAAAACGAATTAGGAATGATGATAGTGGCTATATATATATATATATATATATATATATATATATATATCTCGATAATATTGCGTAAATGATGATTAACTTCAATGGTGTTTGAAAGAGCAGATTCAAATGATCTTCCGGCTCAAAAGAAACGTCAAACAATGAAGCCGGATTCAGTTTGCTGACCCATAATTTAACTCGAATATTATGAGTATAGTTAGGTTAGAGTTGAAATTCTCGATTAGGGTTGAAATTTCATAAGATGAGTTTTGTTTCGTTGGCGTTAGCCGGTCTAACTGCAACCAGTTTAACCGCTATTTCTAATCAATGGTCAGAGATGAGTGGCTCAGATGAATTTATGAATGCCGAGCGTTTGTGACTAGTAGACCAAACCGTCTATCAGACAGTCGTTGAATTTACAAGGCCTACAAAAATTTACCAAAAAGATTAAAAAAATAAAGCATTGTTTGCATATAATTGTGTGACTTTACAATAGAAAACCGATGGACCCCCAGAAATAGCTTGTTACCCGAAGAATTACATGACTTGATTGATTTACCCCAAGTAGTTATTTTGTAGCTTATGATTCACGGCTCACGTAGTTTTGCCACATCGAGGGACTGGTTAGCCTTCGAACGTGACATTAGAGTTTTCGGTACGGCCTAAAGCCCAACCTAAAATTCGAAACAACCATAGGCACTAAGAAGGGTTTGATTAGGGAATGGAAACAGAAAGAAAAGAAATATAAAGGAAAATATGGGATGATGTCATAAATATAGTTAAAATAAATAAGAAGCAATGTTATAAATATAAATAATGATGAAAAAATAGAATTGTTACAATATATATATCACATTATTTTTTTAAAATATAACATTTTCTTTGAGAAATGAACTTTTCATTTCCTTTACCTCAGCGAAACATGCTGGTATTATTTTGATAGAAAAACCAACTCTACCATCATCCATGCAAAACCATCCAAGCTCATTTGTAGCTGTATCTATCACTCTGTGCAAGCCATCTGCAATGCATCTGCTGTTGAATCCCATCTGAAACTCATCCAGATGATGATGGCCTCTCCTGCATTCCCATTGTTCTCCAAATATTAAATATAATAATGAAATATTTTCACCATGACCATAAATAAAATGTTTCTATTTGAAAATTTTAGGGCTACCATATATAAATTAAATGGGTTAATGGGTTAAATTAATTAGATGCAATATTTTTATATTTTTCTTATTCATCTAAATAATATAAATATTTTATTTCATTGTTAATGTCAATACGCTTTTTTAAATTGAATTCTCTAATAATCAATGGAACATATTCTAGAATATGATTATGAACTCAATGCAACTCTTTATTCTGTTAAAAGCATGTTTATATTGTTTCGCAATATAATTATGTTCCACCTGGAGGACACAAACAAATACTGACAAACAGACGGCTAAGATTGCATGATATCTCCAGCAATAGAATCCATGAATTCGTCATCGGACTCGAGGGCGGCCATAGTCTCCGGATTGAGGAAGATCTGTAAATCGACACTCCCTCCTCCTTCACGCCCAGGATAAGCAACCAACATGCCGTCGAATTTGTTACCCGGCCCGCCTCGAACTGCCACTGCCCTTCCCCACCCGAAATCCGCTCCATACACATCGAATCTGGGCGAGTTTGCCATGGAAATGCTGCGGCCATCATCCACTTGGCTCAAGCTGCGGATCACCGGCGCTTTTGCCCACGCCTCGAATGAGGCCCTTATGACACCGTCCGTCCTGCCAACAACGGCCTGGTGCACCATCCACGCCGCCCACCCAAGGTTATTAGCAGTTAGCTCGCTTGCTTTGGCGCTTACATTAATTCCTTGATATAAGTTACCGAAGTAGTCGTCAGATTGGGGTGGTTCCAGCCTCGAACGATAGTTGGCGGGGAAGCGGTAGGTTACTGTTTGATCGGCGGGGAAGCGCCGGGCTCGGGTAATAGAACGCCAGACGTGCGCCGATAAGGCCTGGAAGGAGGAGATCTTATCGGTCTTGCAGTCTTGGTTGGCCATTGCTTTCAGTCGAGCAATCGACTGCGAGGAGAGATGGAAGAACCTTACCCTGAGTGGTGGGGGAGTGCACCTCTCTACCATTTCTTCTGGGTTGGAGAAAGGGAAGCGTATCGGTGGTATTATAGTGGGTGGAAACCAAGGTTGGATGACAGGGGGACGTGAGATTGTGCTCTCTCCTGTTCGAGCGATCTCCGCCCATGCATTGAAGAAGTTCCAAAACGAAGTGCCGTCCCCGACGACGTGGTTAAAAGACAGTGCGAGGAAGAATCCATCTCGGAGTTGGGTAACCTGTGCAGCCATGAGAGGAAGAGAATGGCCGTCATGACTGATAATTTCGTTGAGGGGGAAGAAAGCTTCGACTATCGGGTGCACGTCAGTAGTGGCAAGGATGTCAGCCACGTAGACATCAGCTACGGCGTGGATGAATTCGGCACCAGCATCGTTGCAGTTAATGAAGATGGAAGAAGATGCATCAGCTTTCTCTGTCACGAGGCGGCCAGCGAGGGGGGAGAAGTGCGCTAGCGCGCAAGAGAGTGAGCGCTTGAGGCGATCGATGAATACGTCTATGGGCTCTTCTTTTTCTTGATTTTCGGCCAAGTGTGGCTTGGAGAAGAGAAGGCCATTTTGTGTGTAATTGATGGATAGAAGGGCAAGATCCCATGGTGTGAGCTGCAACAGCTGCTGCTTGGGATGTTTTGGAAGTGGGTGGGGTTTGATATTGCTTGTTGAGATGATATGAACGGCTGGCGTTGTCATCTCAATAGACATCGAACAGGCAGAAAGAGGCTTCGTTTGCATCTGACCAGCCATCAATCGACTAATAAGTATTCCTGAAGTAGTGCATCTTAGCCTAATGTGTTGTGCAATGTATATAGGAGAGCGCTATCTGTCTGACAATAAATATTGTTTATTATTAGCATATTAGCAAATCTCTTACGTAACATTGAAAGACTAACATTGGACAGTGGAGTCGAAAGAATCTTTTTTTTCAAAAATTTCTGTTTAATGCGTTGTCTCTTTTTTAAAGATAAAATCTTTCCACATGAAGCTAAAACAGGAAATCGTAACTGTTTATCACGTTTAAAAAATATAAATTCATATAATATGAATTTTTGAACAATATTTTCATATATTATTAAAATTTTTCATTTAATAACATCAATTCTTGCTATATATTTAACCATAAATTGAGGACCTTGATAATATAAAACTCTTCTTTTCCACCCACGCACAAGAATAGTAGGCTAACTCTCTATTTTAAATTAATTATACTGTCAAAAATTATTTAGATATATTGTTTAAAATTTTTAAAATGTAACTGATCTATACCAAAATTTTTCAACTCACATATAGGCAAGTTAAAAAACAACAACTATAGAATAGATTTTTTACCATTAAAAATATGTTGGTGCTATAAAAAAACTAATTTATATTAGATATTTTATAACCTGTTAAGGTCATATTATATTTTAATTTATACTAATTTATTCACATTATAAATTAATTTATATTATATTTTACATTATAATTTAATTTAACAAGTTAGATAATACATTATAATTAATGACACGTACAAGAAAGGTTTATTTTGTAAATGAATTTATTTTTAATTATTGTTTATTTCCTTTCTATACAAATAAATAGACAATTTATCTTTATTCATTTTATTTATATTTATTATTTTTTCACATTTTTTCATATTTTTCCAAATCTTTTTAATTTCCAAACATACTTCCATATTTTTTATTTATTGTGATCTGTCCTGATAAAATGATTTTTAATATATAAATTTAAAATTTATTTATAATATTTTGCATAGTCGGATAGAGTAAACATACTTTGTGGGGCCCACTTTGCCATTGGCTACAGGCAATCCCCATCCCTTTGTCTTGTAACCTAGGCCTGTTTCCCTTACGTGGATCAATTAGAAATAACATGGTAGTATGCTACGTACTACTATGACAGTCACCCAACCTACCTGCAAGAAAGGAAGAAAAAAGAAAAGAAAAAAATCCTCAAAAAAAAAAAATCCGTAAAATGAAAAGAAAAAAAAAATTCCCAGGATATGCAAACATCCTGCCGTCGAATCTGTTACCCATCCTGTTCTCGAACTGCGACTGCCTTTACCCACCCAAAATCCGCTCCATAAATCTTGAATCTCGGCGAGCACCTTATGAGTTATGACAATGCTACCGCCGCCACCACCCGTGTCCCTCAAGCTGCAAATCATGGGAGCATTGCCCGATGCCTCAAATGCAGCCAGCATGGCGCCTTCCGTCCGGCCTTCCATGGCCTGGTGCACCAGCCACGCAGCCCACCCAACGCCGTTGGCAATCAGCTCGCTTGCTGTCGCGCTGACAGTAAACGTTTGAAGTAAGCTGCCGAGGCAGTTTTGGGATTGGGATGGTCTCAGCCTCGAACGATAGTTGGCCGCGAAGCTGTAAGCTACTGTTTGATCTGTGGGGAAGTGCCGGGCTCCGGTAAACGACCGCCAGGCATGCGCTGATAACGCCTGAAAGGATGAGATCTTGTCCATCTTGCAGTCTTGGTTGACCATTGCTTTCAGATGGAAGAACTGTACTCTGAGTGGTGGGGAAGTGCATCTCTCAGCCATTTCTTCTGGGTTGTAAGTAATGCACCTCGGTGAGAGCTTGAAAATTGTAGGTCAAATGGGCCTATGGGTTTGGAGTTAAATTACATAACGATTTTTCACTCTGTTGAATCCCTTATTTTCATTAGGAAAGTGTTCTGAGCTCAACCGCAACCTCGACCTCAACGTGGACCTGATTTACCAGTTCCTGCCATAAACAACATATTAAGTTATTTTATAAATAAAAAAATCTAGCTCGTTTAAATTTAAAGGAATTCATTTAAGTTTATTAAAAGTTACAGCAAAGAGAGTTATACAACTAGTGCTTGCCATTGTTTCTTATGATGATGGCAATGCTAAAATGGCCACGGTTGACTCAAAACCTCTGTAGAATCCATCTTTTGTGGAAGTGCGTTAGATGCAACAACATGTTGTTGCTCTCTTCCACGGCCAGAGCCATCAATATATGCATTGATAAGAAAATAAGTATTTGGTATTGTTAGCATATAGTAATTTGAATTCTGTTTTGATCAATTTAAAGATCTCATGTTGTGATAATTATGAAGTTTTCATGAAGATTTGTAGTAGTAACAGAGAGATTGGGCCTAATCTCTCCTTTAGGCCCAATCTCGTAGCCTACCACTAATCTCTCTGGGGGTGAGGGGCGAAGCCCCCATGGTAAGGACCGTATGTCTGAAGACCTGCTATGAAGACAAAGTGGACAGCAATCTTGCACCGACGACACCAAATAAGTTTGTGAGTGTGGCAGCAGACAGCGAGGTGGTGCTGGTTGCAAGAGTCGTATGGACATATTTTTGACAGTTTTACGTGTGAACAAATTTTAAGAATTTTGCGTAAAGCTATTTGAGGAAAATCCATATGCACATAAGATTCTCAGTGAAACTAGTATTTTTAATAAATATATGTTATTTTTGTAAAGAGATAATAGTTTAATATTATAGAGATTTCTATTTTATTATAGTCTTTTTTTTCTTTTCTCTTAATTGTACTCGATCTTTGATATAGTAAAACTCTTCATCCTCTGCCAATAGGTCTTTCCTATTAAAGGGGTTTTTCACATAAATTTGTATCTTATCTTGTGAGTTTTGTTAACTATCGCATTTGCTTAATTCTTTACAAGTATAATAAAAAAGAATGATAAATCTTAAAGTTAAATTATGAATAGGAAATGACAATAATAAATTAATCTCTCATTTCACATCATAAGTATATAAAGAAAGAATAATAAGTCACAAAAAAAATATTAATCATTGTAAGTCAAACCTACCATAGAAAAGAAATAATGTTGTTTATCATCGAACCTCTTCCAATTCCTCATTTTCATATTATCTATATCGTCTTCCACATTTGCTATATTAGTGACATATTAACAATGGTTTAGTGACATGTTAACAATGGTTTCATTAAGCTCATCGGGCAAGGTCTCCCTATTCAAATAATCATTTTTTAATTCACTAAAATTGACATCGGCGTGAATCATATTAGACTCATTTTCTTCAAAGGCATCACTAACCTTTTCAGAGATATCATTGTTCATAGCTTTTATTGTTTCACGCTGGGGAACATTCCATAGATGTTTACGAAGAACACCACATTCCACCAAATATATCAAAATCTACCAAAGATAAAAATACAAAAAGAAGTATAATAAATAAGCTATATCATCTGATTTCTAGAGAAAAAAAATCATGCTAACATGCATGCATTTCACATGATGTAGACTCATTTTCTTTAAGGTACCCTTTTATCACTATCAAGGGTTATATTACCCATTCGAGATAGAGATAAAATACATGTTTAAAATATGAAACATCACATGGAACCTGTCTTTCACACGCCCATTCCGATGGCCTGGGTTAAGACCCAATATTTTGTCCTTAGAACTGAACATCAGCCCTTAGAATTGAAGTAGGCAGTGTATATTTTGAGCAATACAAGACTACCTGCTTAGTTGTATTTAATATCTATAGAGGAAGGACGGGCAAACACTTGCTGCGCAATTTCCCCTCCATCGCTCAACTGCTTACATTCTGTTGATGCGTTCTTGTTTTGTCTGAGGTTACATGCCCTAGGATTTACTTAACGGACGGTTGGTAAAAAGTGAGCGTAAAAGAGATGAGTTAAAATATTTAAATCAACAATATATGATAATATTAGTTATATAACATAAATAAAGATAAAACAGATAGGATTGATTATATAAAATAGAATTTAATGGTATTAATGATTAAAAATATAAATAATACAGAGAAAAAAGTAAAATTATTGAGAGTAGTCGATGGATAAATGTCACGTTGCATTAAATGATAATAGTCCAAGCACATTATAAGATATCATTCAATGGTGCCTTATTTTTCAGGTGACATTAATAATCTCTCCTTGCTTCGAAAAATTACATTTATTCATAATTGTCTATATTTATCTTTATTTATTTTATAGACAAACGGCACATACTTTTTTTTCTTATTTTTCATCAGTTCATCTTGTCCTTTCTACTTGTCTTTCATCCTTCAGAATGACTCAATGGGCATGAGTTTAGATCAATGATGAACCCACTATAATATGCCAACGAGTTTTTCGGTGACCGAAAGTAGTTGCATCTTTAATTGGACAAACTAATTTTCATCTTCATAACCTGACTATAAAACCGTTAAGCTGTCAATAGGAAGTTTTGTTTTGAGACAAACCCTGAGTAGCTCGGTAGTCTGGAACTAATTCCATTTTCATCCAGCGATTAGAGGCATATATGCAGAGTATCTTATGATATTCCGAAGCGAGAACCATCTATGAGAACGTTAAATGGCAGATGCGGTTAACCTCAAGACGAACGGTCCAAAGTTTGGAGCGTTCTGGATTTTTTATTTTCTATGTGATGTGTGGCCGCTGGCGACATGGATGTCGTGGGATCAATGCATGTTGAGCTCGTGCATGGTAGCCGGGTTTGGGTACGTGTTTCAAAGACCAGGCCAGACCCCAGGCATACCCAATTCGAGCTAGCAAACTTTCTGAACTTTTTTTAAAATTAATTATATACTTATAACTAAATAATGACACTCACCAAGTAACCACTACATAGGGCCTCTTTGGATGGATGAAAAGGCTTTAAACTTTTTTTCTCCTCCTTTATTTGAAAAAACATTTTAAGCACTCTGATTAATTTTATTCTCATGATTAAATTTATTTTTTTCATCATTAAACCAATTCAGTGTTATCAGAACAGACCAGTGATCTTCGGTGAGGCCCTCCTACACGGTCCAACCGGTTTGACAAACAATGGGATAAACCTTTTTTTTAGAAAAAAATATAAAAAATAATACAACATGTTTTTAAAAATTCTAAACTATAAATATTAATCTAAATATATAAATCTTTTATTTTAATATTATATTACTTTAATTCATCCTTTTATTCTATTAAAGTAACAGAATTAAAAAATTCAACTATTGGACCAAATGGTCACCGCTTTGATCGGCCCATTACGGTCAGTTTCTTATAACACTGGTTAAATCTACTAAACCTATTTTGCCTTTATCCGTTCCTTCTTAAATTGCGTTTTGTCTCGTTTACTGCAAAGATTAATATCCGCCTCCATCCAAGCAGCCGCTAGCTATCATCATTCAAAACTATTTCCGTACTAGGATAAATCAAGTTTTGAGCAAATATGAACTGTGTTCAAGTCCAAGCCCAACCTGGAAATGGCTGTCCTTATTTTTAAAATGGATTAAGACTTAGCTTAAATCAGCGATAGCATGAATGAACTTCAACGAATGCAGACGTGCGAAGAAGACGCACCATATCTCTGCATAACCGCTAGAAATACGTGCCCACGACATGCAAATGATATCTTTTAACCCGTCTCGAGCAGTATTGATCTCTCAACACGAGAGTGTGACTATCTGAACAAAGGCGTGCATACGGTGGACGCGGATCTTAAGTAACTCTAGAAGCATATCAGTAATCTATAATAAAAGTAGGAACCCACTTTTCATTTTGGTTTCATCTTTACCTTACGAAATATTTTGAAAATAACTTAATTTTTTAATACCAATAACTATTTAAATTAGACGTTTAGATGTGTCATTTCAAATAATAAATTATAAAAATTAAATATTTACTCTAGATATCATAATATAACTTCTTTTATGTGTGTAAAAATTTCATTATGAGTTCCACTTTTCCTAGTCTGCAGACAGGCTCCATGACTGCTGGCGCTATCAGCCATTTTATTTCACTGATCATTGACGTGGCAATTTATCCTATGGTGGCAACAGTTAAAGGGTGCTGGGCACAATTTGATTCCTCGAGACCCATTTTGGTATATGGAATGGAGAAGCTAGTAAGGTATATAATGTTCAAAAATGATGCAATACAAAGAAGAAAAATTAAAAACAAAAATCTAATTAATTATTGAAAAAAGCAAGAGAGAAAATAGAAAATATAAGAATATTGATGAAAAAGATAAAGATATACAATGAGTAAAATATAAACATAATAATGGGAAAGCGGAATTTAAATATAATTGAGCGTCCACGTGATGTAAAATAGGATGAAAAAAGGATGTCAATGACTCATCCCAACAGGCCTTTACATCAAAATTTCAAGATAAGAGTTGAAATTAAACTCGAAGGAAATAAATTATTGATATCGTGATATATAGACGATACGGGCAAATGAGACTGCGGTAAAAGTAAATATCTTCTCCATTAAAATCATTTTAGGAACATATTAAATATATCATATAATTTATTACATGCATTTGACCTAAATAGATTAAGAGGATAAAAATTTGATTTGTAAACAGTCAAATTTAACAGCGTAAGTCTGCAACACCTTGCTATACATGTGAAGCAACAAATTAGCAATCCCACCAACAAAATAGAAACGCAACACCAGAAGAAAAAGTAGCAGATGCATGAAAGGAGCCTTTACTAACAAGCAAATGTTACAAACGCATGTATTACAAACTCAAGCACATATACAAGCAAATAAGGTGCAGTTGGTTGATCTCTGTTGCTTCTTTTCCTTGAGTACTACATTTTATTGCCTGTTGATGTATGTAGAGAACAGAAGACTCAACACCAGACGTCTGTCAACGTGGTCGGGATCTGCAACACGGTTCAAAACACTGCATGGAATTGATAAGACACAGCTGCTTCCCACAGTATACGAGTCGAAAACATCCTTTAATACTTTCCATAATTGAACCCAGAGGAACAGAACTCTACCCCACAAGCTTATCATATAATCTAATCCAAAGATGGGCTAGGACACCCAGATTTTCAGCTTGCACAAAAGAAGCCCCATGTTTCAGTGATCCAGCTACTAAGGACTCCGACTGGCCTCATTTACAACTATGAGGGGTCGAGCAAATGTTTTGAACGGAGCAGTATCCGGTTTTGCACAGGAATCTGCCGTTATGTGATGATGGGCGTGGGGGGAGCCATGGACTGAAGTACATCAGCAGGAAAATTGTAGGTGCAGTCATGTGCAACATTCCTCTAGCTATGCTTTCTCTGTCCACGCTTTCTGCTCGAGAAATTATTAAACCAACGTCCCTACAAGGAGAAAGTTTAGCCATACTCCTATCATCTAATTACCTAAAGCGTGAATTGAAAATGTGAGGACTCATGCAGCGACATCACCTCAACTTCAAGAAGCTGCTCTCATGATGAGGAACTAAAAGAATCAAACAGTGAAATCCTACGTCTCTTGTTTGGAAGTGATGTTCTTGGTGAGAACTCTGCAGAAGCAGCTCTATCCAAAACAGACTTCAGAGCTTGGTGAATGGAATTTGCAAAAATTCTCCGCTGGATGTCATTTGCATTTCCTTCAAATCTCAACACAAAAACACTGTTTATCCTGCCTCCCAGGGTCGACATCTCGGCCCTCACTATTTTGGGATTGAGAGCCTCCAACGATTGTTTCAAGTCAGATAAAATCCCTGGTCGATCCTCACAACAGAGTGATGCCCTGATGGAAAAGTTCCCTTCTTCAAGTCCAGCTCCATCAGGTTCTACCCTCACCTCATCCACATCTGTTGGAAGGGCAAAACCCTGACTCGCTTCAGTTGCATGCCCCTTCAGCTCCTTCACGCGGGTGATCACCTCCGCAAGCAATGTAGCTTTGTCCATCTGCAATAGAGTTTTAGTTCAACAGTGTGAGATGTATTTCCCATTAAGAATATGTCAACCGAAGAGTGTGTTACTAGCAAGGAATTAAGTTGAGCAGAAAGACAGGATCAGAGTGTGTGACTCTATGCAGATGCTGAAGAACTTGGAAACTTTCTCCCAGATATTGGAGAATCCACGGAGGTCGGTCTTTTGTGGAGTGAAAATCTGACATTAGAGGGCATGCTTGTTTTTGTGGAAACTACTTAACAGACATGGACAAAGGACATTGAATCAGCAGGAAATAAATATTGTGCTCTTTTCTGTTTCAATATTTTTGTCACAGTCAATCGATGGATATCAACGGAAATCTTCGTCTTTGTTCACAGTAGAAGCAGAAACAGAGAGAGGCTTTAATAGCAAAATCGACTCCTGAAAGACTGTACGCTGTTAGTCACTAAAAAAAGTAACAAATGCAGAAAGTTGCAATATCCTGTTTTCTTACAATTGACGCTAATAAGACAAATAGAGGCAAAGTACAGATTAGCATTTGCCTCCATTTGAGCAATCGCGGAGAACTAAATAAAGAATGAAAGAAGGATCCTTGTACAGGTAATTTTGTGATCTTCTAGAAAGTTATACATTCATATGGTCAATCAAGGTAAATAGTTCATATAACCATGCGAAAACAAGCCAAAGCAAGCAAAAAGAAGATGAGAAACTCGACTCATTGAAACACCGTTGCAAGAATGAAGGAAGACAGCTCTTGAATAACTGCACAATAATTCACGAATTCGAACCTTATCAGTGGCTGGCACAAGGCTCCTGAGTCTTGTGAGGTGGCCGTTGATCCTCTCTCTGCGCCTTCTTTCTGCCTCGCTATGGCTTTTCAAAGCAGCCTTTGCCTTCGCCTCTGCGATTCCCTTCTGCAATAACTTCGCTGGAGCTTTCACCAATTCCCCCCTCTCACTATCCAAGACTAGTGACGAGGATGATGATGAAAGCCCACTTCGTCCCGTTGTTCGAAACCCAACATTCTGAGGAAAACTACTGAAATATCTCGAAATATCATTGGTGTAAACAATACCAAAATCTCCAGAAAAAGAACCCATACCTATTATTAATCTCTTATGGACCACATCCGAAAAATCTCAAACGAGGATCAAAACCAGGTGGGCGACTCATGGGTGCTGACCAGAATGATAGTCTTCGGTGTCGCAGGTGCTCTTCTTGTCTTTCGATCAAACCCTTTCTCGCTCCACTATTCTCTTCCATACTGTAGAAAGCAGGGGATTTTGTATTGAAATCAGTAATCAAAGTCTTTCATTTTCTTCCACTGGGATCTGAGTTCGAGCATCTAGAGCTAGATTTCCAAATGTCTTTTTAGATATTTCCAAAAGCCACCTGCTAAAACCCCGATTTTACCATTACCAGGCCCAGTTCAAGTTCTCTTCTTTCAGCTCCCGAATTCGAGGATTCCGTCCGGGATTCCGAACGGTATCAAGAGAATTCAAGAACCTGGTCGCAAAATCTGTAAACATTCAAGACCCACTTACGATTCTGCAACAGAACTCAGCGGAAGATTGGTTCACAGAACAATGATTTGTGCAGGGTGTGGGTTTGGACTGTTCAAGAAGATTTTGAGAGCTCAGTTGCAGAATTTTCGGCAACCAGCTACAGAATATGCAAAAATCTACGACCTGGAAGCTAGGGAAGAGAAGCTTTTAAAAGGCTCACAGACAAGCAAAAACAAGCAGCATCTGGGGCACACAGACAACCAAAATGAATAAAAAAAAATAGACCATTGTTAGTGTTTGAAAAGTATTAAATTCATTTTTAATGCCGACTCTTTTTTATTGGTTCCTATTCGCCACGTGAGAGAGGCTTACCTGCCCTGTTTTGGTAATATGCTCCATTTGTAGTGTCATTTTGGAACTAGCTGCCTTCTAAGAAATATTCGAAATATCTGTTGATTGGCCTTTCCTTTTCATAGATTTGATTGATAACGAAGTAAAGGGAAAGAAACGGAAAAAGAAAAAAAAAAAGTGGAATCTAAAGAAAAAAAAAAAGAGCAATGGATGCAACAGAACAGAGGATAATGAATCAAAAGAAGGTGAATAAAATAAAAACAAAAATGCTTTTCAAATGAAAATATGAGACATGATGATTAGAAAAATACATAAGAATGAAAAAAATGTAGAAATAGATAAATGATACATCAATTAAAATTGAGAAGTAGAAACATGCTTTCATCTTTCTCTTTGGAAGTAGTTACGTTTAGAAGTGTGTAAATGGCTTGAATGTAAGTAATTTTACTTTTCATTAAATAAGTAATATTTACCTGCATTTAACCAAGCCAGAGAACTTTAATTTAATTATTTTTCTTTTTTAATCATTATCTCAATCAGATTAATTCCACCAAAAGTGGAAGGTTTAGCTTGATCTGATGAGAGGCATCACAAAGCTGAACCCGTTCAAAACCCATCCGCCTGGCCATTCACAGGGGCTACATATCTATGATTTTACATTCTTTCCTTCTCTTTCACCTTGCTGATTGATGTTACGCAATGGTGGCCTGGGAGCCGTTGAAGAGTCACCTCGAGTTGAATGGGTTGGAGAGGGCGAGGGGAGAAAGGAAAGGAAGGGGCCAAAAAAATAATAATAATAATAAAACCTGATTTTGTAACTATCTACATATGTGGGACCTACACATGATGTATCAGTAAGGCCAACGGGCAGATAAGCATGATAGGTTGGCTTTTGTTGTCGAAGGGTTGCGGCTCTAATTGTAAAGAATTCGTCTCTTGGCTCCCAAAGGCAGCTTTGGGCTGTTGGCTTTGACAGGCAAATTTTGTATCAAAAAATAATGAGAAAAATGAAAAATTCAACATGCCATCGACTATGAGCCATCGTCATCAGCCACTGTTACAACCAAAATCATGAGTCCAAAATTTGATACGTGCACGGCATAAATTCAACATGCCATCGACTATGAGATTAATGAAAATTGCTTAATGTGCAACATGAAAATATCGTGATAATTTCACGTTACAATATTGATTTTTATGTTAAATTCAGATAGCCGGTTACCCTGTGGTTGATGCTGAGGGTCTGCAAACGAAAGATATCAAGAACCAACTTCACCGGTGTGTCCCGTTGACATAAACATACTCCCGTGTAGCAGGAATCACGCTATGCCAGAGTATCCGTATCTTGCCAGGCCCGTCACCTTCACTTGTCTCACTCGTTGACAATAGCTACCCAAGGAATTAATAATAATTATGGAAATCAAGTCAAGCAATGCTCTTGCATGATTCGATATTTTATATGTAAGAAATGATCTCATGGTTGTGGGTGCATGGTGAAACCGCATATTTTTCATAAATTTTAAATCAAATTTAAGCCATTTATTACACTCGTTTCCATAATTATTTTTATGCGCCTAAAATTCGCCGTAATTGAAATTTTGAGCAGGCTATAAAAATTCAAAAACTCGCTTAACTGCCTGAATCAAAACAAACTTCACGAATGATAAAAAACTAAAAGGTTGCATGATGCAATCGCAACTATAGAATTCTTTCTCTTTTTTATATGTATGTATTTTGCATGAACACTTTCAGTTGGAGAAATAAACCAACCAATATTCGTGTGATTCCATATTTTACAAACATGGCACATTTGATTTTTTTTATCTTCATTATTACCCTAATTTCTAATTAAATCATCCTTTTATAGGAAAAACTTACCTATTTTTTTTTATTTTTTTTAATCATTATTATTCTATCATATTACATTATTTACTCTTTTTTTTCTCTTTTTCATATTTTTTCTACCTTTTTTTCTCATCATATTGGCTAGAAATTTTAATTTTTCTCAAGCAGAATTCACGTCTTATGTTATAATATATAAATATTTTAATAAATTCTTCATATGCTCTACAAATGTTGGTTCCACTCTTGCCGTTTAAGCTTTTTAATCGCTAGGTAAATTAGTCCCCGCGTGCAAAGCATTTGAATGGAGCATGAAGATTTACCATCTAATGCGCATTAGTGCAATAGCCACGTATACCTCTCTCTTAAGTTGTGGGGAATGCTTGCCTTGTCAGCTTCTACCTCCGAAATGCCTAGCCCTTTCTAAGCCACTAACCCAATACACCGAAGTTGTGAAAGAGTAACATGGTATACCGGTCTTTATACAGTAGGCCCGGTAGTGTAATGCACCAATCAGGTCCCTTCATTTTTTGAGCCTAAGCATAAGAAACTTACATTTCAAAACTCGATTTATCTCCTAATTTTATTTTTCACATCGTTTGTTACTCTGTTATTAGATGTATAGATTCTCTCCAATGCCTGATTTTTCTTTCCAAGAGAGAGAAGCTATGTTTCTTTCATTTACACAATGTTAATAATGTTAGGTTGTCCAGATACAGCTGACTAAGATAAGATTAAAAAGGCATATTTAATGGGACTTAGACTTGTATGGTGAGTGTGCCCACATCATCTACTAACCTTTTCAAAACAAGTCCCAATCGGGGTGGATGGCCCTCCCCAAAAACTAATGTGGGGTTGAGAATTCTTGGAGGTGACATGACAGGGACGTAAGCTCTGATGTAATTAATGTCTATACACGTATGCACCTGAAGTTCCTTGATGAGTTATATGTGTCCGTCAAGCTTTGAAATTTGCATCTCTGCGTTTTAAGGCTTGCATTTTATTTCAAAAATATTATTCCAATCATCAGCTTTGTTTCACTAAATTTTAACAAAGGATAAAAATATTCTTATAAATAAATTTAGATATTAATAATTAAATATTAAAAATTTAATCATTTAAGAGCCTATTCCAAAGTTTTTCAATACTATAATTTCATTGGACGGTACCGATCAAGATAGCTTTTCATTATTAGGCATGATCATGAGTTGGTAAGGTCATTTAGTGGTGATTTTTTTACGGACATTAATGGCAATGATATTTCTAAAATATATCTCAAATCTTTAAGGAAACAGATAACTTTAGGGCATGGATTCAAATTTCTCAAATGTAAGATGATATGTTGTGACTGGTGGTCGATGACAAAAGGGAACACTGTGAAATAAATAAATGATGTAGCTCAGTTGTTCCTGGGTTGACCGATAATGGCTTGCTGGTAGGCCTGGCAAGGACCAAGTTTAGTCTGGGGGATGCCTGGTCCAATTCCCACCTCCCTCAAATAATGTAGGCCTGAACTGAGCTAAGTTAGTCTCAAACCAAGCATGCCTGTGTTCCTCGTCTAACCTAAAACATTTACTAATCAACCTCCGCTAGCATCCCCAGAATTACTAGTTTCTTGATTCTTAGGAACTAATGTTATTAACTAAATTAAATCAAATTCGAAGTAATAAATCATCAAATGTGTGTGTGAACATGCTATCATGAGAAAAAATTCATTTATTTAGATCAAATTAGATTGGATATTAGACGGACAAATTAGCTCCCCAATAAATTGAACTAAAACTATGCTTCAAGCTCGGAATTTTTTGCGATTCAATCAATCTTTCTTAGACAAAACAGATAACATCTCCATATGGGGGAGAATAGGGAAATTCCACATTACCCAATCTGCCTGAAAAGTCACTCTATGCACGTAAGTTATACCCATACAACCTGCGTTAGGTACCACCGGAAGTCAGTAACCCAACGTGGTGCAACAGACAGACCGACTTCCTAGATGTCTGATATTTTCGTTTGTAAGTTGTAACACTTCAAGCACATATAATTGATCAGATGGTCAGCCAGTTGAATAAAGGTGTTTCTATTGACATAATGTTTATGCACAGGGTTCCATAATTTGGATATTTTACTTAGGATTATTAATATACGAAGTATAGTTGTATACGATTCTTAAATAATTTGAAGTTTGTGTAGTGCTTTACATTGCATTGGCAACGCACTAGTCAATTGCTCCTTGCACTCTTATTGATCTACAAATTACGAACCATTCACCCGATTCCACACTGCTAATGCTTGCTTCATGCATGAGCTCTATCAGCAGGACAAATGATGGACACCTGATCTGGGGGGCGAATCCATGATCTTCTGCTGCGAAGCCAAAGTGCATAAAAACCAAGAGGTCGACTGTTCATGAGGCAAGCATCATTGCGGGCTTGCACACTGTATGTAGACTTTTTTGGATATGATTTCTAAAACCGCCCATTTTATTTCCTACGTGTGTTTGTGGTCCACTCCCCCAAAAAAAAAAACAAACAATCTGAAATTAAAATTCCTTTCCAGCATTTCAGAAAGAGACATTGAATTTTCCTATTCATAATTCGTAGGTCTACGTTTCTTGTTAGGTGAGATTGGATCAGCACATGACCTCAAAGATGCGACATAGATCGCCGTCCAGCAGCCGACATGTGGCTTGACCCCATTGTCTCAGTGTATGGACAGCGATGTCTCATCGGATGCTTAGGAAGCCAGCGGCTGCCAATGTTCCTAACACAACCCCAAAAGGGCATCTGATGCACCAAAAAAGCTGAGACACACAGACACACCATTTCTCATAGAAATACACACATAAGTTGGACATTCCCAACAAAAAATATCACAGTAAAATCATCCCAATTTCTTCATTTTACCGAACAAACGCTTGAATTTTCCCATTTTCTTCATTTTACCACCAAACAAATGCTTGACTTTCAATTTCTCTACAAATTAGCTAGAATAGGTTCGACTCACAATGATTAACAGATAAACAAAGAGTAGACTTGTAATCATCGGGTGGGCCATGTTATCAATTTTTTTTATAAAAAAAAGTCTTTGAAAAAACTTCAGAGTCATGTGGGCCTACCGAATTATTCATTTCGACTCACTTTTAGGTTCTTCTAATTATTGGAAATGCCCACAGAAAACTGCTAAACTCAGGTGCAGTACAAAATTCTCTGTTGTTGTAAGATAATCTCGAAGGGGTTTGGATTTGTTATCTTTTAGGAAAACACTAAAAAGAGTAGATAAATCATTAAGGGGAGTTATCGTATTGAGTGAGATAATAAGATAAAAATAAAATAGAGAAAAAAATAAACTTGAGTATGAAACAGATAAAAGTAATAGTAAAAAATAAAATTTTGGCAGAAAAATGGTCAAATTATTATTTAAATGAAAATAATAGGTATGGGAACCGGGGAAGTAGAATCCTTGCAAAAGGCACTGTGGGCCCCATTCATATAAACGACTAAAGAGTGGTTACATGCACAAGCAAATATTGGTGCAGCTGTACAATTATTACAATGGATCAATCCTCTGACACTTCTGTCAATTCGGTTCAGCCAGTGGTTTCCTAGTGTTTGTATTATCAGCTTATTCTGAACTTGCAATGGATTAATCTTTAATTTTCGATAAATCTGTTTTGATTCTCTTTTTGACATAAACATTCGCAAGAGATGAGGAGAAAAGATAACTCTCTCTCCTTCCTCTCTTCGGACTGAAATTGGAGCTCAAATAAAGCTTCAATGGACATTTAAAATGTTACATGAACACACAAAGATTTTTCATTTTGAAATGGCCGCTCTCGAGTTTTCAATTCAAGCAATCACATGTCCTAAAAATGAGCTACAAAGTAGAGAGGTGATTGATTTGTCACGCAGAAATAGACTTTTAATATTCATGCTGCTGGACAGGGAACACGTCTTTATAAGAGAGGGACACGGCCATATCGGTACTCCATACTCCAAAGGTTTTTAATCTTTGCCTTTCCTTTGTGGCCTAAGAAAAGGCCTAATAAAAGACACTGAAGTGTCCTGACAAGGCAATCCTCTTTTGCATTTGTGGACCAAAATTGACAGCTGAAAGAGAAACTGCAGTGGCAGTCCACATTCAATCAGCAGATGGTCCAAATTAGATTTTCTGTTTGGCTGGGGGGAAAAGAAATTTCTCTGTAAAAAATGAAAGTTTTCACCACCTAAGAAGATATATAACTATCTCAACTCTCTTTTTTTGTCGTATCATTACATATCCATTTTAACTAAAAGCGTATATATGTTTTCTTTTATTTTATGCATGATTAACATTATTTTTATACTGCAGGCATCATTTTCTTTTCATTTTTTTCTTTTAAATTTTCATCTTATCAAAATAGAAAGAATCCGAATAACTGTCCTTGGAGATTCCATTCAGCTTGGATGATAAGGAATTCGAAGAAGTCAGGATTGGGATCCACCCATCAGAAGCCCCCTTATCATTGTGTCCCTCAATACCGTATGCTCAGGTTTTCCCC
>JAYJMB010020777.1:22543-41685 GCA_036873735.1 Pouteria campechiana
TACCGTATGCTCAGGTTTTCCCCCTTTTTTCATCCTTTGCCGACAAGCTTTGGAAGAATTTTATTGATTCAACACTTTGGACAGTTTCTTCCAAAAGTTCCAATTTTACAGCCAAAGGAAATTTTTATCCTTGGTCTAGGGTAGCAAACCCTGAGCGTGAATACTTTTTTTCTGAAACCATTGTGTTGTCGGCATCGGCACTGAAACTGGTCCTACTCACAAGCGTTTGCAGTAGTTTTTGTGACAAAAAGCCTGGATGAGAATTGAGAAAAGTTCTCCTTGTTGTGGTGCCCAGAAGATATTTAACTCGGACTGAATTTCTCAATTCAAGTTGACATGAAATCCCTTTCAATTTCAAAGTTTTCTATAGCACCTGTCTTGAAAATAAATTAATAATCTAACCAAAACAGTCTAAAGCATCTAAGATCAGCATCCATGTCCCTTCTACCTTGATGCGAATGGGGTTGTTAGTAATTATTCTACGTAGCTTATATATATCTAACAGATGTTTGTTTATATATAAGCTTAAGGAGGAGGATAAGCTACATATGATCTCCTTAATTCTTTCCTTTTTTTCATATGTAATTATCTACTCCACTTATTCTTAACATTTCTACTTTTTTCTTCTAATGATTTATATTTTTAATTGTTATACCCTATTTTTTTTTATCTCAAGTGAATATATATTTTATTTTTATTTATTTTATGACTAATATCACTCCCTTTAATTTTCTCTGGCGTCATGTTTAGTTATCCATCTTACCTCTTACATCTCTTTTCTTATATCCTCAGCCATAGTACCATTCATCTTAACATAACCAATATACGGCAACAACCAAACACAATTAGCATGGAACTTAAGTGGTGGGGAACTAAGACATATATGGTATGCCATCCACGAAGGGCATCGTGGGATTCACTTTGACAGCACCTGAGGTATCATTTTAGCCACATACGTGGCGTGGTGACTCTATGATTGTGGGCTTTCCCTGGCTCTCTGCCACGCGTCTTTCCAAAATAATTGACGACTTGGTTGAATGCCTAAAGCAAAAGGCAGAGGAAATCTTTTCAGTCATCAACAGTCTTAGCTACTTTCACTGATAAGATGCATGACCAACTGCATGCACTCTGGTCTACATGGTCTTTGAGCGCATGTTGTCCACTTATAGTGATTTGAAGGTTTTTGGCCATGTTAGGAAGTGCTCGGTTGTAGCCAGTAGCCACCCACATTCGGCTCATCAAATGACAAAATAGTAGATGCATTCAAAAGAAGGTATAATGTTTTTCTAATCCAAAATTCATAAATGGAGGATATGTGGACTTTTGCTTGTTGAGATGAGATTTTCGCATTCCATATTTTCAGTTCCAGCTGTCCAAGAAATCAGCCTAATTTTGGTATATAATATCTTTAGATTGATACCCAAACCCGGAGGATCAAACTTTGTCCATTGAACTCTTGGATATCATGGTGGATCGTGCATCAAAGGATTAACATCACTCAAGATCAGCTAACGTCATTTCTTCTTCCATTTCCATTTCCCACTATCCATAGACTTGTAACGATTTTCAGATCCATTATATTGCCGTAGGCAAGGATCTGCTAGTTTGGCAACAACATGAAAAAACGTCTACATTGCTAGAAGGCCAATCCACCAACAAGTCACCAATCCGTAGACAGCTCTTAGCGCAAGCCTCACCAGATAGAAATATTGTTTGTCCTTGTAAAATCTTAAAAACCCGTCTGACTGGGAGTCCCACTCAGGCCAGCACATGTTTTCGGATCGGATCAGATCAGATCAGATCAGGCCTGACAAAGACCGCAAGTTACATGCTATTCGAGCTGTAAAACCGTCTTTCGGAAGAGCTAGGACAGCCACACAATACCTATGAATCAACTCAGCGCAGAGGCTTCTGGAAAGTGATTTACCGCCTTTTTATCTATCTTTTATCAAAACAATGGTTTCAGTGACAGCGACTGCACAATGCACTAAAAGCAAGCAACAGGGAGACTCTTGTCACTGCTCTTGCAATATTGCACTTGAACGTCAGTGGCATTTCTGAGGAATATTCCGCTAGAGTCTTCTTATCATAAGCGGGTTAGTTCTAATAAATGCCTACAGAGCAGAATTCAGTGCTTCATGTATGCACTGATCTATGCACTAAACAAGTTTAGGCTTACAATAATACAAACCTGATGCCACGTAATTAACATAAGCTTCGGGAGAACAGGAAATCTTGATCACGTAATTATATATACAGATCGCGACACCACAAAGATATATAAGCTTGATGATCAGCGTCGACCAGCTAAAGCTCACTTACCAAAAGAAGCCATGGTAAGTAGCAAGCCCACTTGGAATTTTCAAGTGAGTAAAGGTCCCATCTGATATTGGAGGACCACAACTAGAAAGCTGCATTAGTGCTATCTGACGCCTTTGCATTTAGTGTTATCTGACGCCACACCATTTACTACGAGATATTGACAAACATACTAACTCCAACCCCAAGGGTCACATTCATTGTTAAAAAATAAGCTAAAACCATACAATACAACCCGAAATAGCAAAAGAACTGCGGATTTGCTCGAGGGTGTTTTTGAACGGTAGTAAAAAATAGAAAACATGGAAGTAAAGTGCAAAAGAAATCGGGAGATACGAACAAAATAAAAGTGAGACCAGTTATAAAGTATGTAAATAAAATTTAATATTATTTGAACATGGCCCACCTGAGTTTTCAAGAAAATTTATTTTAGGATCATAGTTATATATATATGTATATAAAGCATAATAATTAGCTTTAATATAATCAAAACATCTGGGTTCATATAACAAAATTACATAGAAAATTACTGTAAAACAGGTTTCACACATTAAAGACAAAGCATGCGTCATGCACGGTCCAATAGTAGGCATTATTATATAGTGCGGTCGAATGGCATCGGTGCATTGACTTTTAGGCAAGTGAGGCCCACATGGCTTTGCTATTTATGATGGCCATTTGAACCTAATGATGCATGAAACATCTATGTCACGACGAATGGCTCTTTGAAAATCAAAGGAAGATTTTACTCCCGGTGCAACATGCTAATGTGCCAGGTCGCTCGAACATCAGCTGATGAGGTCGGTCGAGTATCAACGGCTGCGATGGATGTTTAAGAAGAAACAAGATATGAGAAAGAGGATATCTTACTGCCGTCTCTGCCAGCGCCAGCCTGCTTATCACAAGTGCGTTAGTTTAGGCTTATTGATTATGCATTAAATACATCTAAATAGGCACAATAATATAAAGCTTACGCAACGAAACAAAGTCTTAAGGAGGTAAAAAAAATTCTTTATTGCTGTTGTCTATGCAGCCTGTGACATCATTAAGACATTGTTTATTGTCAGTGTCCACCCACCAATATTAAGTTCACTTATCAATTGCAGCACTGATAACCTTTAATTTTCAGGCTGGTGGGTGACCACTTGCGATGGCAGGACCACAATTTCTAAAATATCAGTGGGACGCTGGGTCATTTGCCTAAAGACAAATTGATAATCATACATACTGAAGGTAAGATTCATGCAAGCTCCGGCAACATTAGAAGGGCCTGGTTGTGATCAGACACCTACTGTTCACTAGCAATTGCCACAATATTGATTTTGCGGGCATGTGGGGCTGGCCCATATAACTGTCGGACCATAGCATTAAAGTTCTATTATTGCTGTGGAGCAATAAATCATTTGAATGGAAGCATCTGGACTCTTTATAGTACATAGATGGCCGAGGACTCTTTCAGGAAACCAACCTTTTTGAACCCATTTGATGGCCTTAACTGTGATCATAGTTCTTGTCGTAAAAAAGAAAATAATCCAATGCCTGCGGGCATTAGAAATCTAGAATCTCAAAGCTGCCTTTACAAAATGATTTAATTAAATCTAAACAAACCATCATATATATATTTATATATGTATATCTATCAATAATATAAAAACTTATCTTGATTAAAAACTTAGCCTTGCCAAAATTAACTCTCAAGAACACATGAATTTGTTACAAAATTTTCTAATCAATTTTACAACCTATGAGTAGGTAACTATAGTATTACTCTTAAAAGCAAGGGTGTGTTTTGGAATGAAGAAAAGATGTGGGAACAAAAGGATATAAAAAATTAATAAAAAATAGAGAGCACAATGTGATCTAATAGATTGTAATAATTAAAAATAAAATGAATAAAGACAAAAATAAGTATACTTTTATATGAAATAATATGAAATAATATGAAATAATGATAAAAAATTATAAGTAATAAAAAAAGATAATTGTTATGTAGTTAAGATGTCCAATTACATCAAAAGGTGTGTAAAAGAGGTAAGAAAAGGTGAAAAAGCTTTTCACACTATTTTTTTCTCATCATTTACCTTACCGCGTTTGGTAATGTCTAGTAATGAGAAATGTATTTGGTAATAAAGAAAAAAAAGAGTAAAAAACTTTTTTACCTTTTTTCATCTTTTTTTTTTACATACCTTTTGATGTTATTTGAAATCCTAATTACCTAACAAGTCTTTTTTTATTATTTATATATTTTTATACAAAAGTTTACTAATCTTTATCTTTATTCACTTTATTTTTACTTATCATCCTCTTTTACATCGTATTGTTCCCCCTCTTTTTCCTCACTTTTTCCCATTCTTTTTTTTTCTTATATCTTTTATTTATTCCCAAATGCACCCTTAAGTAAATAAGTAACTACATTAAATTTTATGTGAATTAAATATTTATAAATACAACTTTAAATGATTTTTCAATCTTTACATATGGTATAATCTTTTCTTCAATAGTGATGTCCATATAAGTTAAGCTTTATTTGGATGGGGTGTGTAGGGAGTGTCTTAGTAATGCAAATGCGTTATATTGAAGATTGTATTGGAAAAGTGGAGCAAGAAATATAGAGTTTTTAATGAAAAATAAAAAGAAAGGATTGATAACATAAGTAGTAATGTGAAAAAATATGATTGCTATAGTAATTAAATATCACATTAGTCTTAAAAAGTGTATAGACAAGGTGTGTAGTTAATACACTTGCATTACTAACGGAATCCAAAAAGAAAAAAAACCTTTGCACTTTTTGCATTTATCTTCTCATCTTTTCACAAAAACAACTGTACTTATAAATCGAACTCCCTTATGACTTTGGCACAGTCCATCTGCGCCACTTTGCCGGCACATTCGATTTGACATTGCTCGGTAACGTGCTTAAAATCGTTGCGTTGATAGCCAATTTTTGATTGTATAAAAAGTCAAATAAACGCTCGATAATTTTCTCTGACTCCGTAATAGCAATATGCTTCAAATCGTTTGGGCGATTGCCATTTTATAAATATCGACCCAAGTCAAATAAACCAACCTAGCTAGCTGCGCCTAACGTCTTCAACCTACCGAACTAATTGTTGGATTAATAGTCCGGGGTAGCCGGTACGAGCTGCTGTTCCAAAACCCAGGACAGCAAGATGAATGCTGCCAATGAATAGCTTCAATGCTTACTGCAGCGCCTATTGCTGCAAATGCTCTTTACGCCTTAAGCTAACCCTATAGACGCTAATGGCATAACAGGAACGCTTAAATGACCCACAAAATTGATGCGTTTATCCACGCCCATGTAGCTCAACGAAAATACGATCACCCGACCCCAAAATCAGCAAATTACAAAAGCTCTATGTTCATCATCATCTCCATACCTCAAGTTTACGCAACATTATTCTTCCAAACGCAGCTATATACAATACTGCATTTCTTAGTATATTCTAACATGCAGTAGATACTCAAAGCGTCCTCAACCAAGGCTTTCAAACGGCCGTCGAACTGCTCACAGGCTCAGCTCGTCGTTGGGAGTTCAGTTGCGGAGGTTTTTTACATACTTATACCCTCCGTTCGTGTTAATAAGTTCTAAGTAGGATGTGTGAAAACCATTACGCTTGCAAGATCCAGTGCCTTGGCACGGCCAAAGAACTTCTCAACAATTGCAAGGGCGAATTCCATTGATGTGCCTGGGCCTCTGCTAGTTATCAGGTTACCATCGACCAACACCCGATTCTCTATTTCGCTTGGATCCGAGAGTTTGTTGCACATGGCTGGAAATGCTGTAGCCTTCTTTCCCTGCATTGAGCATAAGCATGCCTCAAAATAATGCTTGGAACAGGTCATGAGGAACGGAACATAAGAAACTGAACTGCAATCTTGCCTTGAGAAGCCCATGAGGCTCTAAGACTAATGCAGGGGATGCACATATTGCTCCGTAAGGCCTATTCGACTCTCTCTGCTTTTTCAGTAGATTTATCAGCTTTTCCGAATTTGAAAATGCTTGGGCACCGCCAAGGCCACCCTGCAACAACATGAAAAAGCAGATGTGAGACATCAACTTCCAACCAAACCAACACCAGATACAAATTGGGGCAAACTTCCAAAAAAGAAGCATAGAGATGCTACAGGCCACATTGTGTGTGCCCTACAAGACTTACCGGCAAAACAATAAGGTCATATTGCAGTTTCTCAGCCTCTTCAAGGAGCATATCAGCCACAAGTTTCACTTTTCTAGATGCCACAATTTCTAATTTATCCTCAACAGATGCCACCACCACATTTGCCTTTGCCCTCCGCAGGATATCAATTATCATCACAGTTTCCATCTCCTCTGAGCCATTAGCAATTGGCACCAAAATCTGCAAGGAAGCGGCACTCAGAAACAGAAAGCAAATCCGCACATTCATTGAAAAAGAGTTTTTCAAAAGGCCATGTACAATGAACCAGGTTATGACATGTCAAACTGAGAATCAAGAATCATGAGCATGGCATGTAAACAAATGAATCCATTTGTGGACTAACATTAAAATTATCTTTTTAATTGCCCATTACAATAAATGAGTAATAGAAAACATCAAAGCAAGGATATCAATGGATGATTCTCAAGATGAAGTGGCATGCTTGTGAAAGCAGCTTAAAAATTTTGGTTAACTTGAGTTATGCCACCACATATTTGAAGTTTGATTTTGTCACCATATACTTGTCCAATTAAGAATTGTTTTAAATTTTTACTAGATAAAACCAACGAGAATGGAAGCTTCGATGTCATGTATTTCTCTTATCACTAACTGATTGCTACATCTAAGCCAAGCACCATCTGAGTTTCCATTTCCCCTTCACATTCACTTCAATTTAAGAAGGCCCAAATCCGCTCTAGCTTCAAACTTTAAAGATTCACTCCTGCAAAATGGTTTGGAGTTGTAAAAACTAGTTCACAGGCCCTGTTTTGCAATCTAATACAATTGTAAGATGTTTGGTATCATCTTATAACCAAGCATAAAAGTTAGGTTAAACCATCAATTGTGGGGGTGGAAAGGTGGTCGGGACCCCTGTTTCCCTAGTGTGTAATACTACCACCTAACCAATAAGTTAGCTCCATTTTCAAAAAACTTTGACATAAGTAGTAAAGCACATCAATGGCTTGAATCTTGCAGTAGGCCCACTCAAAAAAATTGACAAGGGAACTTTCAATTCTTATAGTTTCACTGCAGCGCTGTCATGCTTGTGATGGTCGATAAAATCACAAGGATACCAGTTCTTTGTCATTCATTCCCTCAAATCTCACTTTTTGGTACATACAAATTTGCAGGTATGTTAGAAAGATTCTTCAATAAGTACACTCAACATGAGCATGTGCACACAAAGCACTACAGAAATAAGAGAACAGCCAAAAATAAAAACTATAATGAAATTCCATTAATGCGTAGGCATGTCAACATAGCAGACTTTCTGAAAACTATAGCACAATTATTACATAGGCTCTGCTACCTGCACCATGATGCAGCACATACTAGCAGTTGAGGTTAACAGTAAAGACCACACACAATGGTACTACATGTTACAGTTGGGTCTTTTAAGTCACATTTCTTTTTATCACACTAGGTAGGATTCTGCTTTGGCATGCGGATTTGTAAAGGTCACTCTACTATTCACAATATCACATTCTTTATAATTAACTTTCTAATCTCCACCATACCATATTTATAAAAGATGCATTCAACTAGCTTAGCTCACTAGTAGAATTGCATCTGTCTACTTGTCATCCAAGGTTCAAACCCTGTCATTGTCACATTCCTAGGAAAGAAGATGTTTCATTTGTATAATGTGAGGACACTATGACACATCATTGCTGGTCTATCAACAATTAGTAAATAAGGCCAAAACAGTTGCCCAATAGGCCAATTTAAGGATCATATGTAAAGATTCATACTCCAGCATTAGTATCTGAAAATTTATTATAGATTCAATGTTCCATTTGCCAGATCAAGACAACATAAATGGTTCAATACACCCTACGAAAGCATACAACTTATCGGTCAGCTGTTGTAGACATTTTTGGGTACATAGACAAAAAACCAAGAATCCTAGAACTGCAATGAACCACAGATATGTTGGCCTCTCATTGACAAAAAACCAAGAATCCTAGAACTGTGATGAACCACAGATATGTTGGCCTCTCATTGGTAACCAGCAACAAGGAGTTTTGCCATATCCTGAACTTCACCATCCACATAAACTATCAAGTTGGCCTTTTACTACAAATCATGATGATTAGCATTTTTCCTTTAAAAAGATAAGTGCAAATCATAAGGTTTTGTACTGTTTTTCACTTCAAAATAAGAGAAAAGGAACCCATAAACAATAGAAGACCACACATATGGAGTCCTATAGACAACTCATGTAATTTGCCTTCCCAGGCAGAGCACCTCCGGCATACCCTACTTGCCAATGGGATGATGAAATCACAGTTGAGGGGCACAGTCGCAAATGCTTGACTTGCCATTGTGATAACATACCATCACCATACTTCACAACCAACATTTATGACAGGCCACAGACTATGAGAATGTTTGCTTTGAAGCTCCATTAACAGTCGCAGGACCCTACAAGTAGTACTTTGGCCCTACACATCAGCCTCCATTGGTCACCAGACCACAGCAACCTAATATGACACTCAGGCTCCTATACCACATAAAAGAGCTTAACCAAACATGCCAAATTTCCCTATAAATGTAGAACACATCAAGTTTTAACCTTTTGAACTGGGATCATTAGCATTTGCTAACACCAAGAACCAAAATCATCAGCAGGTACCTAAAATGGCAGGGGCTCTGTATCTATTTGATTTCCCCTCTTTTGCATGAAACCTCCACTGTAGAGTACATAATTTTGAGGAAACCAGGCAGGAAATTGCATTGGGAGAATACTAGCAAAGAAATTCACTTACTAGCCCAAATAGTTCACCAAGCACTTCAAGTGTATTAATAATTATTAATGATATGACAAAAATATTGTCAGTTTTTCAACGCTACTAGATCAAAGTGTCAGGAATATTTAAATTTAGAAATACTTGAAAATAGAGCAAAATTCAAAGCTTATAGTGTCCAAGACAACACATGAGACATAAAAACATTAGCGTTTATTATGTAACAGGAGTCCACGAGCTTACCTGTGGAATGTTGTTACATTTCCACTCCACTGAATTCAGCTCAGTTATGTTGTACTCAATCCCATGGTTAGAACGCATCACCTAAGCAGGGAAAAAAACTTGTGAAATGAAAGAAGTTTCTAAATGCATAAAGTGATCTAATGTGCCTGATTACTTTTTTTCATCATTACATATATTTTCCATCATTATCTTTTATTTATTTTAACTTTATTCACTTTATGAATTACATCATTCCTATATTGCAAATATCAACTTTCTTTCCATTCAATTTAATTTCAAGCAAATCCACTCTATTGGTCGGGCCTTAAGGGAGTGATTACAGAATTAGAATTAACTCAGCAAACAGGTTCCCATGTGCACTACAGATTACAGGTTTTAGATCTCTTCGCACCATTGCCATGAATTTTGAGCTGTCAAAAAAGCATAATAGCTTTTCAGCACACTTAAAACTATGTGAAATTTCTTTACAGGCAGCTGAATGCTGTGGACTGAGTTGGCTTCTTGCAACATTTTGTCCATCTCAGACACAATTCCTGGCCTAATTTTTTTAAACCATAGCTAAACAAGGCAATGACAGACAGGAATTCAGAAGCAAAGAGATGTACCATGGGCCCCGCAACTTCATCAGCTTTGTCCTTGCCAAATAACTGCTCAACTAGCACCAAAGAGTACTCCATTGCGGTGCCCGGTCCCCTGCTCGTCACAACCCGCCCATCTTGTTGAACCCGCGACTCTACTGTCGTTGCATTAGCCGACAACTTGTCCATGAATGATGGATAGCAAGTAGCCTACCAGAGTCACCAGCACCAACATTCAAACATTGATCAATCAAACAAACCACAAATCAACACAACAACTGAAACCATAAAGCATTCATTCAATCCTCACCTTCAGTCCCTTAAGCAAACCCCACTCTCCAAGCGCAACTGCAGGGGCGGCGCAAATCGCGCCGTAGAGCCGTCCATCTGCTGCATGCTTTTTTACCAGACTTTTCAAGACCTCGCAATCCCGGAGAGTAGAAGCCCCAGGCATTCCTCCCTAGCCAAATCGCAGATCAGAGCGACAAAATAAAGAAGCAGGATTCGCACCCTAATTCCTCAACACAATCGAAAATTCACTTGAGAGAGAGTAATACAGGTAGCGAGATAAGATCGAAGGTGGTGTTGGCGCAGTCGGAGATTAGGGCATCTGCGACGAGCTTCACTCCCCAGCTGGCATCGACCCGAAGATCCTTCTCGGCGGACGCAACAGCAACATCGGCTCCTGCTCTGCGCAAGACGTCGATCGTGATCACAGCCTCCATTGGCTCCGTGCCGTTGGCCACCGGGACCAGAACCTAAACCGACGGCTTAGATTTCTTCACAGACTACTCTCGTACGAAACGGCGAGAAATGACGATTCATTGCGAAGGACGGGAGTGAGATTCCGTTACCTTTTGGGGAGAAGATGACATTGCTGCTGCTTGTGTGGCCGCTACTGAGGAAGATCGCTTGACGGACGGAAGTTGTGGGTTTGTTAGTCTCGCGATTGTTGTCAAGGACGACGCTGAGTGAACAGAGATCGAAGGAGTGAGGCGGTTAAGGCTCCGTAAGGCCATTTCTTCGCGGCAAGTCCTGGACAGAAGGCACTGGAAACTCCAGCTGTGACGATTACGCATAAGGATGGAAGGAATCGCGCGTGTTAATCGAAAAGAACCGACGCATAACACGTGGCTGGTGGAAGCATTATCAGAATATCCAGTCCGTTTGTGGTGGCGACAATGCCATCAATAAAGGAAAGATAGCGGTGACCTTAGAGTTTTATTCGAGATGGGACGAATTTAGGCTCATTATCGGCAGGATACGGAGAAGAGGTGAAAATAGACAGAAGAAAGAGAATATCAAAATAATAATAATAATAATAAAGTTTAAAAAAAAAATAAAAAACAATGAGACATTATTTCCTATGCTCCTGATTTCATTGCTTTTTTATTTCGCTTGGCTTTGCGACTTCACCTTTAATTATGTCGTCCAGACGCCAACAGAAGCTACAATTTTGACACCATCCTGTTCGATGACAAGGGAAATTGGTGAATTTTTTTTTCAGTTTTTTCGTATCTCAATAACTGAATTTTATTTATTGATTCTAATAATTTTACTTTTTCTTGTTGTTACGACAGCATGGAATGGAACGAAAATAATTTTTTAGACTTGGTATCACAAGCATTTTCTATGATAATTCTATTTTTTATTATCATCTATGTTTTCAATTCAATTATTAGTTAATTATCTATTTTAACCTTACTTATACTTTAAATGTCATCTGATTTTCTCTATTAATATTATGTTCTCTTTTCCTTCTTGTCACATCCTACCAACCGCTATTACAATTTTCATTTATCACCTCTTTGCTATATATTTTTAAAAAATTATCTGTTTTATGTCTTCTTCAATCATTTCTTGTATCTTCTTGCATTTTTTTATTTATCTTCTTTAACCTCTTGATATTTCATTTCCTCATTTTTTTCTTTTATTTTTCCAGGCATAGCACATTTAGAAATTTGTTTTTAAATTGCCAAAAAAGCAAGTATGTCTGCATATATTAGAAGTTTATTTTGGATCTATGTATGAATTTCACATGTGTAGACAGATTTATTGTTTTAATAAAACATATCTAGTGTATCAAAAAAACCTTCAATGCCGTCTTTTCTCTTGAATCATTTGACATCACTTTTGTTTAGCGCCGTTTAGGGCTTGATAGATGGCATGGAAATGAAATTAATTGTAAAGGAAACAACGTGAATAGTATGTTAATTAAATCAATTATAAAATAAATAAAGTTAAGATAAATAAGCAATGAATTATTAGAAATACAACTATTAATAAAAAAATAAGATTATTAAATAAAATGCATATTAGATCACGCACTGAATGAGTTTTGAATGAGATTGGTTTCCTTTCCATTGCGCCGATCACCGCCTTTCCATTGGTTTCCTCTCCTTGAATGAGATTAGTATGCTTGCCATTGCCTTGATGCTTTTATAGCCAAACTAGGCATATCAATGTGTCGCGAAGCGGCGGATCGTTTGGTGGCCTTAGACGCAACCTCCAATCTGAGCTGTTGACCCGATTTTGCAAATATTGCCATCGATATGCGCCGATTCTACACGATTAGTGAAGAATGATTCGAAGTTTTCAATCGTCGCTAACATGCAAATCCAATTTGCGGGTCTACCATATTCCCATCATATTTTCCAAAGACATCCACATCTCACGGTTCAGCCAGGACGCGCGCACGAAGCGGAATGCATGCCTGCCGGCCGTTTCGCATCTAGACACGTGTCAGCACGCATGCCGAAGCCGCGAGACAGAGCAGCGGGCAAAGCCACCAACCGTTGGATCGCATTTACATTATCTCGGCTCTTTTTATTAGTATTTTAAAATTATACGAGCAAAAGCTAATTTTAATTCAAGACGTGTTTAAATAAAAATAAAAATTACATTAAAATATTTATTTTCATATAATTTGACATGATAAAACAACAAATAACTCTAATTTTATAAAACAATTCCATAGTCAATTTACAATTCAAATATAAGGTTTTGAATAGGATAAAAACTATATATATATATATATAATTCATATTATCATCAAATAAATTCCTATAATTAAATCACTTGATTTAAATAAAATTACATTTGTTTATAATTTTAGTTCAATATAAAATATAAAATAGGCTTAGAACATCATTTTAAATTACATCTAATAAAAAACTTTAATACCAGAGCGAGTCAAATTAGATAAAAGGGAAGTTATTATAATATTTACAGTTTTACTTAAACAAGTCCTAAGCTAAACTGAGGTCATTTTCACACTTGTATAATGAAAATACTGAGTCCATATAACACGTCTATACCACGCACTAAAGTCTCGCGCGACGTGTATTTTTCTTCCCTCTGGCCGCCAATTCTAATTTGCTTGCCTCTAACACTAGTGAGCACTGGGCCTCGTTCTGCCGTCCATCCACCGACTAGGTGCATTGCCTCAGGCTCGTCGTGTACGAGGCACAAGCTCTAAAAGTCGCATAAATCGGAATCTCTCTCGATTTTACTCGCCGAGCTCTGCCAGAACCCCTACACACCACACCTACGCCATACCCCTCTTGGTCAATTATAGGATGATCAAAACCGTTAATCCTTTTAAATAAAATCTCATGGTAAACTAAGTTTAAAACGGTTGACTGGCGTAGTCATTTGACGTCGGAGGAATTTATAAAACACAATAAGATTTTACTGATCCAATTCATAGGATATATCAAGATTTTTAATTTTATGAGAATAGAAATTTTTAATACTATTTTCGATGACAAATGTAAAAATTTGGACGGTTAGAATCATTCCAACACTGCATAGGTGGACCAATGAAAGCTTGCATCACCCCATTCGCATCACCTCGCGACGGAGGCAAAACCTATTCTTCCTACCGTCCATAAAGAAGCTGCTCCTCACCTCATTTACGTCTCTTTAGCTCACTCTCTCTGCGGCGGCGGCCACTCTTCCATACGTCGACAAAAATGGCAGCGTCTGCCTCCTCATTCTCTCCATCGGTCGCCGTCGCTACTTCAAGAACCGTGAAGCCAACTCCCAACACCCTTGCCGTAGGGTTAGGATTTCTTTCGTCTTCTTCTAAAACCCTAAAACCCCTCATCTCCCGCATCTCGACCAGCGCTGCCTCGCCGGCCGTTGGCGTCGCCCGGGCTCGGATGGTTTCCATGCCGGCGATCAAGCCTGAGCTGGACCTCGATTTCGATACTTCCGTCTTCAAGAAGGAGAAGGTCACTCTTGCAGGCAATGAGGAAGTGAGTCTGTTGTTCCTTCTCTTTCTCCCATTTCTACCACGTTTTTTGGGAATTTGAGTTTTTTATTTTTTATTTTTTGTGTGTCTCACTTCAGATCTTGGCTTCTCGATCTCGTTGTTTTGGTTATTCTTGCAGTACATTGTTAGGGGAGGGAGGGATTTGTTCCCTTTGCTTCCGGCTGCCTTCAAGGGGATTAAACAGATTGGAGTGATCGGATGGGGTTCTCAGGTATATTCTCTGCCGGGGATTTGAATAGATTTTCTGTTTTGAAATGCTTTTGTTGTGTACGATCAGGTAGAAGATGTTTTTCGAATCTTCTTATTGCGTCTCATTTCTTAGAAAGTTTGTTCAGACAGCTTATCTTAATGACATTGAAAAATGATGTAACGAGATTAGGGCATGGAGACCATCTCATGCAACAAATTGCATGTAGTTCACATGGACTATCTGGACTGGCCATTAAGTATAAAGTCATGCAACTCATCGGGCATGTCCCAGAATTCACATCCATAAAATGTATTTTGTGATAATGAATCTGTGTTGTCTGCTATCTTTTTGAAACAATTGTTTTCATCAAATTTTGTATGCTGCTGGCGTTGGGTTTTTGTATCATCTAGTTGGTTGCATTTTCAAGCAAGTTCTTTAAGAGCATAGTGTTAGTTTATGGTTGATATTGTTGACAACTGTGTCACTTTTTTAATTACAACCAGTTGTGAGGAATAATTCAATGAATCTAGACTGTGGATCATATTCCAATAATCTTTTTTGACCCATACACTGACATAGATGGCAATACCATAATTGTAAATTCCTAACATGTGCATGCATTTTAACAACAATTTGGATGTGAGAAGAAATGCTTTTTTGTTCGCTTGTATGAAAGTGGCAGTATATACTGGAAAACAGGTCGAACCGTTGTCAGCTCAGGTAGCATCAAGGCCTGTGGGATGCTGTTGAGTTTGAGTTGAGATGACTCAGTATTCAACCTTGGGCATGAATCTTACCCGAAGGCCAATAAAAATTAGTCCTGTGCATATTCTTTCAGTTGAGAACACTGGATGAGAATGTGGATGATGCACCCATTGCTGATTTCCTCTTTGATTTTGTGTTCTGGTATTCTTTTTATTGACTCATGCCCATGAATGACCATCATGCAAACTTTTGTAACTGCATTTCTTATGGATCCTTCATTGGGTCACCTTATTGGTAACCTTTCAAGTGTTTCTTCTTTATTTTTCTTTACCCCGAATGTATATGTTGCCCTACCACCTGATTTATCTTCTACTCATCTCTTACATCTTTCCATTTTGAGAATAAACGACCTTTTGTACTTATAAATGAATTTGGTTGGTTTCTTTTTTGGATTTTTGATGATATCTGCTTGGGGATTATGTTTACACAAAACATGGTTCTAATTTCCTTGCAGGGGCCTGCCCAAGCTCAGAATTTAAGGGATTCACTTGCAGTGGCAGGGTCTGACATTGTGGTCAAGGTGAGTTTCTTTTCAGAGAATGCAACGTTAATGTTACTGTATCCATTTAATCATTTATTGAGACTCACTCGAATTTGTGACAATCTTCTGTTAATGTTTGGTTGCCGATCATACAGGTTGGGCTGAGGAAAGGTTCTCATTCTTTCGCTGAAGCACGTGTTGCTGGATTTAGCGAGGAGACTGGAACTCTGGGAGATATCTGGGAAACTGTTTCAAGCAGTGATCTTCTATTGCTGTTGATTTCTGATGCTGCACAGGTTTGTGCCCTTATGCTACACAATATGTATTCTTACATCGCTGTATTACAATCCCTGCCTTAAATCTTAATTTTAATACAATCTATTTGTTACTTGCTGAAAGGGATAAAAAGAAAAAGGGAGAGCAGAACATTACCTGGTTTTCGCTTTCCAATACATCTTTTTTTTTCCAGCTTGCAGGTTGTTATATGCCTGCCAACCATCAAATAAAATATACAATGCACTGCTATAATAACCACTGAATCATCCTATCCATCTGTGTAGCTCACCTGGTGACATGAAATATGCACATATTAGTTTTGGTTTACAAGATTTGGCAAAATTACTTACCATTTGGAGAAAAAAAAGTGAAACATCTGCGTTATTTTGTTATTTTTTTATTTTTAGTTTTTTGCTTCTAATTTATGACTAGTCATGTAACTTCTTTTAGTTCTACGAATGAAAGATATGGTCATGTCATATAACATAGTATGAATGATCATCTAATCTAACGAAACAAACTTTACTTTTGTGCCAGCTTTTATGCATGCATGTGTGATTAGTCGTCTGATATGTTGCATTTGACAGTGTTTGAGGCATTTTATCTGTGAAAAAAATATTTATTCAGCACTACACATGTAACTCATTAAATATGCTTGTCTGGTTTTTGGTAGAAGTATCTTGTGATCCTGAGTGAATTCTGGAAAATAATGATATTGTCGAGACAATCGAGTAATTACCGATTCTATTCATTTGTTGCAGGCAGATAATTATGAGAAAATATTTTCCCACATGAAACCAAACAGTATTCTTGGGCTTTCTCATGGCTTTCTTCTTGGACACCTACAGTCCTTGGGGCTTGATTTCCCTAAGAACATAAGTGTGATTGCTGTATGCCCCAAGGGAATGGGTCCATCTGTTAGGAGACTGTATGTTCAGGGCAAGGAGATAAATGGCGCTGGAATCAATTCTAGTTTTGCTGTCCACCAGGTATCTATTTCCGTGTCATAATTTTTTTCTTCTTTTACCCACATCTTATGCATCACACCACTTGTTATTAGTGCCATTTCTTGATTATAATATCTCCAGAAAAATTAATGAGATTTTCCAATCCTTGGTATCTGTTCTAATTAAATTACTTCTTTTTGATGCACATCCAATCTACCTGTGTATTCGTTTAGTGACAGTTCATTCGGTTTATTGTATCTTGTTGTATAGGATGTGGATGGTAGAGCAACTGATGTTGCCCTTGGATGGTCAGTTGCCCTTGGTTCTCCATTTACATTTGCTACTACATTGGAACAGGAGTACAAGAGTGACATTTTTGGGGAGCGTGGTAAGTTGAATATTCTATTGTGCTTCTCTCAGTTCTTTTTATTTATTTATTATTATTTTTTTATGCTATGTGCCTGCTTCCCAACTCTGTAAGCATTAATATTTAGTAAATGGAAAATGCTTAAGTTGATGTTTGTGTGGTAAAAATGATGTTTGGTTGACTGTCCAATCATTTAGGCATTTTGCTTGGAGCTGTCCATGGAGTTGTGGAGGCCTTGTTTAGAAGGTATACTGAAAATGGAATGAGTGAAGATGTGGCTTACAAGAATACTGTGGAGTGCATCACTGGAATTATTTCAAAGACCATTTCGACAAAGGTTTTTAATTTGATTTGATAACCATTCCAGATTCTTTTTTTTTTCTTTTCGTCTGCTTGACTTCCTCCCCCCACCCCCAAAATCCATGTAATGAGTGCCTACTGCTAAATTCACTTGTTTTTGTAGGGTATGCTTGCTGTTTACAACTCATTGTCCGAGGAAGGGAAGAAGGAATTCCAAACTGCATATAGTGCATTTTACTATCCTTGCATGGACATTCTCTATGAGTGCTATGAGGATGTTGCCAGTGGAAGTGAGATCCGGAGTGTTGTCTTGGCTGGTCGACGCTTTTACGTATGATTTACTTTCCTTTTTATTTTTCTTTCCATGGCTTTATAGAACAGCTTGGAAATGGACTGGAACTTCAGCTTACTTCAATATTTCAGCATTTCATTGAATCTGGGATTTTGCTAAGCATGGAAACTCTGTGGCTGACTTAACATTCTATTCTATCTCAAATAGCAAGTTGAATGAATGAAGTTGGGAATTCATTCTGAAATTTGATGGCAGGAGAAGGATGGGCTACCAGCTTTTCCAATGGGCAAGATTGATCAAACACGGATGTGGAAGGTTGGTGAACAAGTTCGTTCAACTCGCCCAACAGGAGACTTGGGCCCCCTGCACCCTTTCACAGCCGGAGTCTATGTGGCGTTAATGATGGCTCAGGTGAGATTAACAATGGGCACATTTCCCAAGTTTCATTTTGCAGATTAGTTCATGTATTATGGTTGCTAACAGTGTACCTGCTAATGGTGCAGATTGAGGTGTTGAGGAGGAAGGGCCATTCCTTCTCAGAGATCATCAATGAGAGTGTCATTGAGTCTGTGGATTCTTTGAATCCTTTCATGCATGCTCGTGGCGTTGCCTTCATGGTTGATAACTGCTCCACTACGGCAAGATTGGGATCTAGAAAGTGGGCTCCCCGTTTCGATTATATTCTGACTCAACAAGCTCTGGTTGCTGTTGACAATGGTGCTCCAATCAACCAGGACCTACTCAGCAACTTTTTGTCTGACCCTGTTCACAGTGCCATTGAGGTCTGTGCACAGTTGAGGCCTACAGTTGACATATCGGTAACCGCTGATGCTGATTTTGTGCGCCCAGAGCTGCGTCAGACCAGCAATTAGATTGGTTAGAGTCATGACCCACTTGGAAGCTGGTGGAGAACGGACCATTTCATGAGTTAATTAAGCATGGTTTTCCCCCAATGCCCTGGAGGTTTGCAGGTCAGTTTGTGCTTTTTTTCCTTCTTATGAGCTTCCAATTGGGTCCTTTCCTAGCAGTGCCGGGTTGAGTTACTCATTTAGAAATCTTTATGGTTAAGGTGCTACGAGTGAATACAAGTATATGCTTGCAGTGGGCTGTAGTTTTTCAGTTCTACCGTCGTTGGATTAGTAAAACGTTGTCTTAGTGTGAA
>JAYJMB010020788.1:0-41684 GCA_036873735.1 Pouteria campechiana
TGGGATCGACCCTTGCATAAGCACACTAGACTACACATCGACCGTGCACTTGCGAGGTATTAAATTTGAACCATCAATGTCTCTGATACTTCCTTTGACTTGATCCTACATGGTTTTTACACTACTTCTGTTTACCATGACAGGTTCTACAATACTTTTTTGTAATGCTATTTTGCTTTTGCATTACGTTTGTTACTCCAAAAATTGTTCTAATATGGTTTTGATCACTTGACTTATCTTTTAGGTTGCTTCTGTGTGATTGAAGTTCCCTCTATCTTAGTTCTATGTGACCGAACATTTTCTGTGTTAGTTCTCAGTAATACATGGGGTTCTGCAATGCTTTGTGTAGCCTGATTGAATTATTTATTATTTTTAAGCAACATTATCATGCTTTTGCATTACTTCTGCTTAGTGCGATAATGTTTTGCTTTGCTTCTATGTAATAAGATAGTTCTTCTGCATTGTTTCTGTGCAGTGTTGTATTGATTTTGACTTGCTTCTGTGTTTCTTCTCTTTTCTTTTGATGTTCAATAATGCTTCTAAAGAAGTTCTAGGATGCTTTTGATCTGGTTCTGAGTTACATCTGGTTACTTCTGAGTGATTTTGAGTTACGCATTTTATTTCTGAGACAATTCTGCATTACTGCTAATTGACTGCTGATTTCTTCTTAACTTCTGATTTTTCATGCCAAGCCTCTAAGCAAGTTTTGAAGTGACTTTTGAAAATTTTTTTATTTGAGCATTCCTTTGTTACTTTCCTTAATCTATTTTGATATTAATACTACAACACTTTGAAAGTAATTTGTTAGTACCTTAATTCCTCACTCATTTGTTTGTTCATCATCAAAACTAATTTGTTTAATATCATTCATCATCCAAATCAAACTTAGTAATGGGTTATACTTAACATTCGCCTCCTTTTTTATGATGAAAAAATATTTGAGTTGTAAACCTTTCATTAAAAAAATTTCAGAATATGCAATGTATTCTATAGTGGGGCTCCCCCTGCATGGGTAAGCTCTCCCCGAATATATGCTTAAAAAATTCATTCTTTATTTTCTTTATTCTTCTTCTATTTTTTGCTCTTTTTATTGTAATAAAAATGCAGTAAAAGGGAATAAGTAAGAGATTGCATTATCATGATCAAACTATGTACAACAGAATGGCATTTCATAGTTTATATAGCAAAGTACATTTGAACAAAAAGATACATCATTGTTTTAGATACAATAGAATAAGCAAATGACAATGAAGTAACATTACAAATGAAATTATTATAGTTAGAAAATAGCAATCAGAAATAAGTAAGAAATGAATATGTAACTACAGCACAATCAAGGGGTTGGCTTGGGCTTTCTCCATAGGTCTTCAAGAAGGAATCTCTATGAGGGGGTAGTGGAGGCTTGGGTTGAATGATGATGGGGTAGAAGAGGGCTTGGGTGGTTTGGGAGATGACTTGGATCTTTTTGGTGAAGGAGATGGAATGAAAAATGGATTCTTTGGGATTGCTAAAGGAGGTTTATGAGTATATGCTATGGGTCCACAGTTTGAAACATAGATGAAGTCAATGCACTTTCAAAATTCTGAGTCTAGCAACTCAAGAAAGATTGCAGGAAGCCCTTTAAAGAGGTATTCTGTATTTGTATTCATCCTAGCTATATACTCTTGGTGGTACATGGTTATTATAGAGAGAGGAGCCTTTTTTTCCTTTGGAGGCAGAATCCTTGGCTTCCTCTTGGGTTTGGAAGAAGATGGCTGAGATGAGGGTGTAGAAGATGGTGGTGTTGGTTTTGGGATTGCAGAAGACTTTCTGGTTTTGGTAGTGGTAGAAGGTGGTGGTGAGGTTTTTGGTTTTTGTAAAGGAACTGGTTGAGACTGTATCTACCTTATCCTATGTTGGATAGAGGTGTCAGATATCTGCGAATATGAGAGAGGGAGATTGTTAGCAATTGCCTCTAGATTGACAGTTTTGTAGAATGTGAATTCTTCCTTAGTGGTGATGAATAGTGGATGAGGACTTAAGAGAGATGGAAATGTGGTTCTGAGTTTCTTTGAAGTTGGGAGTGAGTGAAGAAGTTTCTTAGAATGACTTTAAAGGATTGACTCCTTATCAGGAATTTAATTTTATGGCTCTTTAGAGTCAGTGGAGGGTTAGGAAGAAGTTGAATCCTATGAAGAATGTTAGGATCCTCAAGTTTTGAGAATGAAAATTCTTGAGGAGATAGAATGATGGACTAAGAGAAAAACATCCTAGCAACTTCAGAATTAATTTTTGATTTACTCTCAGGTTCAAAAAATGTCATCCTAATTGGATTGAATACACAAAGAAGAATATCATGATTATCAACAACTGTTCTTGGAGGATAGTGTGGAGGACTTTGTGGAGGGGTTTGTGGAGGAGTGGGAGGTCTTAATTAGTCTGGATGAATTGAAGGTGTGTTCCATTGTGGTAGAATTTTCTCAATCCATTCAGAGATTACTTCTCTTGATCTGACAAGATCCATCCAAGTCCAGTCCAAAAAAAATGGATGGTCCTAGGGGAAGGAAATGAATTTTATGATATAGAGTTGTAAAATATTTCCCATATTTGACAATTGCTCTATGAGGGTTAGAATGATAATCCTCAGGAAAATATGGAGTGGGAATTGATAGAGATGGAACTAATGGAGGTCTTGATAGAGGAGAAGCTTGTGTTAGAGGAAGGAAGGAAGTGATGTCAATAGGTTGACTCACAGGTTGAGCAACCTCTAGACTTATAACAGATGGAGAATGTGAGGGGAAGACATCACTATAATGAGAGAGTTGGTTCTGACTAGAGAGAAGTGATGTGGAGGTGAGGAGAAATGAGTAGGAGGTGGAGAGAAATGAGGGTGATAAGTTTGACTTCTAAATGAATTTGCTAGAGATTATAGAGAATCAAGTCGTTCATTGATCTTATCAGCTCTCAAGATCATGGATGAAGTTGCAGTGTTAAGCCTATGATCTATTCTGTTCATTTGAAGGGCTAGAGTACATAAAAAGTGTTCAATATGAGTTAGTCTATCTTCTAGGTTATGTGGGATGGGTTGTGTAGTGGGAATTGAAGTGGTTGGTATGGTTGATTGATGAGTAGGTCTTATGGGAGATGGGGATCTTATGGGTGTGAAAGATGTGGTGGCTGTCGCTGCTATTGCTGTTTCATGTCCTTCTCTCAAAATAGTTTCTAATTCTTCTATTTCTGTCTCTCTTTCATTCCTTTTTGTGGCTTCTTCTCTTGTTGCATCTTCTTCTTTTCTTGGCCTTTGGGAGATCCAGTCTTGTGGAGTCAGTCTAAAGCCAATTCTCTTCATTGTATCCTTATTGATTGCTTCTCTTGCCATGTAGTCTTGTCCATCTTCCCTGGAGATATCAATGTTTGCTATCTTCATGATCTTGCTCATAGTCATCCCATCAGGTAGGTAATACTTGGTAGATGTCTTCACCAAGTAAAGTTGATCAGCTATTATTTGAGCTAGATCTAACCTTTTCCTATGCTTCAATGCTCACAAGATCTTGACTTCCTTCTCAAAGATCTGATCAGTACCTCCTATCTTGGGATATATGTTGTTGTATATCAACATATGAACCAGCTTTAGATCTAAGTTCAGATGACTGACATGTAGATAAATTGCATTCTCTTTAATTTCCACTTCAGCCAAATCTGAGAATAGCCTTGTTTTGTCTGATGGCCGATCAATCTCTTGCTATTCTACCTTAGGAATATTGAATGTACTTCTTATATTCTCTAAAGATAGATCAATCTTAGTCTTTCCTATCCTTGACTTCTTGGTGTTATAATTGAAATTGCTAGTAAGGACTTGAATCATTCTAGTGTAAGATTTGTCCTTATAACTCATAAATTTTCCCATCCTTGAAACCTAATCCAGTTTGTTACTTCAAGATTTAAGCCATTTTCTCCAAATGCCTCAAAATCAAACACTCTTTCCTTCATTATTTTCCTTCCTTCAAAATATTTACTGAACTTATTGTAAGCGAAAGAATTGCTATTGAAGATTACCTTAAGAATGTAATCTTCTATTCCTCTCCTTTTTCTTGGTGTTTACTCTTCTGCCATCTCTCTTCTTCGTTCTTTAGAATCTGAAGATGACATTTTTGCTCACTTGTTAACTCTCTTCATTCTTGTCATTTGTAGTATTTGGTAGAATTTTTAGCTTAGGGGTTTTGAAGGAGAGGATTTTCAGAGATTATGAAAGTGGGAAATTTCTAGAATGAATTGAAATGAGAGCAATTTGATGGAGGGAAAATGTAGATGATGGAGAATTTTGAATCGCCTTTCTAAGAGACGAGCTTAGAGTTATGAGAAAATGATGCAGAGTTTCTGAGGTTAGGGTTTTAGTAAGGAATGGAGCTTCTATTGTAGTGTAACAGAAGTTTTGTGCGACATAGAAATCACACAGATCTCCTGAGTAAAAGGCCTCAGAAGTTCTGAGGGGTTTACGCTTTGGTGATTCTTAGGAAGCGGAAGTTTTATACGGAGTATAAGTTCAACAGAACTTATGTATTAATAATCTCAGAAGTTCTGTGGGAGTGTTGCAGAACTTTTGTGGGATTTCTGATGAATGCTTAGTATTTTGACAGGATTTCTAAATTGCTTCTAAAGCACTTTAGGAGAGGTTGAGAGATTTTGTGCTACTTCTAACATACTTCTGAGTGATGTAACGGAATTTCTGGTATATTTCTGACAAACTTTTGGATCAATTTTATTTAATTTTTATGAATTTTTTAGGCATTTAAACATCAAGATTAAATATGTATTTTATGTGCATGGATCTGTTATATCGAGTTCTCTTCTAATTTTATAGAATTTATCTTCTGGAAGAGGTTTTATAAAAATATCTGCTGGTTGATTTTTGATTGATACATATTCTAAGAAGATGTCATGATTTTGCACATCGTATCTAATGAAGTGATTTTTGACCTCTATATGCTTAGTTCTTGAATTTAGTACTGGATTCTTTATCAGATTTATTGCACTAGTATTGTCATATTTAATAACATATTCCAGAGGTAATTTTTCTGTCTATTTTGTATCCAACAAAATCTGAGTCAGAGTACCCTATTAATTCAAAGTTTAAATCTTTTGGATACTATAGTCCAAGATTTAGAGTATCTAAAAGGTATCTAAATATTCTTTTAACAGTAATTAGATGCAGATTTTAGGATCAGATTGAAATTGTGCATACAAGCATACACTAAACATAATATCTGATCTACTTGTAGTTAAATATAAATGAGATCCTATCATGCTTTTATATAATTTTTGACTGATAGATTTACCTTTTTCATCCTTATCCATTTTGATGGTTGTGCTCATTGGTGTAGCTAATGGCTTTCCTTATTACAAATCAAATTTCTTAAGTAATTCTTTTATGTATTTTTCTTAATGGATAAAAATTCTTTCATTTGTTTTACTTGAAGTCCCAGAAAGAAGTTCATCTCACCCATTAAACTTATCTCAAATTCTCCCTCCATTACTTTAGAAAAGTCTTGATATAATTTATCATTAGTTACACCAAATATAATATCATCCACATAAATTTGAACAATTAGGATATTCTTGATAAAGAGTGGGGTGTCTACTTTACCTCTTATAAATCCTTTTTGCTATTAAGAATTTACTAAATCTTCATACCATGCTCTAAGAGCTTATTTTAATCCTTCTTTAGTTTAAACACATAGTTTGAATCATAAGGATCTTCAAACCCAACAGGTTGTTCTAAATAAACTTCTTCATTTATAAATCTATTTAAAAATGCACTTTTAACATCCATTTGATAAAGTTTGAAATTCATAAAAGATGTAAATGATAATAACATTCTAATAGCTTCAATTCTGGCAATAGGAGCATATGATTTTTCAAAGTCTATTCCTTCCTCTTGACAGTATCTTTTTGCTACAAGTTTTGCTTTATTTCTTATCATTATACCAAGTCATCCAATTTGTTCCTAAAAACCCATTTGCTTCCTATAATAGATCGATGGTTGGGTCTTGGAACAAGTGTCCACACATTATTATGTTTGAAGTAATCCAATTCTTCTTGCATGGCTATAATTCAAATTTTATCTTTTAAGGCTTGATCTATGCAAGTTGGTTCTACTTGGGAAATAAAAGCAAAATTACCACATATTTGATTATATGAAGATCTAATTTTTACCTTATCATAAATATCATCAATCACTCGGTTTTCAGAATGATCATGCATAAATCTCCAATCTTTTGGAAGAGTCTCATTGATGGATGCTCCATCATCTGGTTCTTCTTCATCTTTGTGTGTTTTTCTTTTAAAGAATCTTTATCTTCATCTTGTATTTTTATTTTCTCCACAGAAGTTGTAAGTTCTCTTGTCTCATCATCAAAATTGCTCATGTTTCTAGAGAGGTTAATACTTTCATCAAATTTTACATAAATGAACTCCTCTATAGTTTTATTTTTCAGATTGTTAATACTTTCATCAAATTTTACATAAATGAACTCCTCTATAGTTTTATTTTTCAGATTGTAGACTCTAAATGCTTTGCTAATAATGGAATAACCAAGGAAAAAAAATGCTTTCATCAGATTTGCTATCAAATTTCCCATAGTTTTCTTTTCCATTGTTAAGAATGAAACATTTACAACCAAAAGTGTGGAAATGAGAGATGTTTAGTTTTCTACCATAACATAATTCATATGGAGTTTTGATGAGTATGGATGTGGTATAAATTTTGTTTATAATGTAGCATGAAGTATTCATTGCTTCAGCCCAAAAGTATTGAGGTAAGTCATATTCACTCAACATTATCCTTACCATCTCTTACAAAGATCTGTTTTTCCTTTCAGCTACTCTATTTTCTTGGTGCAGAAAAGGTGTGTAAATTTTCATTACTTTCATAAAAAGTAGTAAATTTTTGGTTTTTAAGTTCTCCACCAGGATCACTTCTTATGGTTATTATAAGAGAATTTTGTTCATTCTATACACGTTTGGTAAATGTTTCAAAGAATGAAAAAGTCTCATCTTTAGAAGAAACATTATCTAAGTGAATCTAAAATAGTCATCCATAATGATATATGCATAATGTTTTCCTCTAGGACTTCTAGTTCTTGTTGGTCCAACGAGATCCATGTATAGCAATTGAAATAGTTTGGTTGTGCGCACTTCTTTCTTTGACTTGAATGATTCTCTAACTTGCTTTCCTTTTAAGCAAGCATCACATAATTCATTTTGGTAAAATTTTAGTTTGGGTAAACCAACTACAAGATCTTTGTTGTATAGTTTTTCAATCATGAATTTGTTGGCATGTCCCAGTCTTTTATGCCATAATAAGAACTCTTCATTATTTGCAACAAGACATTTAACTTCGATATCACTTAAATCTACTAAATACACATTTCCACATCTTTTATCAAGTACTACAACTGAATTTAAACTATCTATTAAAGCACATATATGAGACTCAAACACAATCTTATATCCATTATCACAAAATTGACTAACACTTTAACAGATTATGTTTTAATCCTTCTACTAGTAAAATATTTGAAATAGTAATAGAGGGAGGTTGGATAATCTTACCAGTCTTAACCATTCTACCTTTTTCATTATCTCCAAAGGTAATTGTTCCTCCATTTTTAGTTTGTAATTTTGTAAACAGTTCCTTCTCTCCTGTCATGTGTCTTGAGCAACCACTATCAATATACCATTTGCTACTTGTAGCTCTCAAGCACACCTATAATAATAAAATCAAGCTATAATTTTTGGTACCCATTTAGGAATGGGTCCAGGTGGGTTAGTAGTAGAATATTTTGGTACCCATTTCTTTTTAGATGCTACTAAATGATTATCTATTGATATTGGTGTATTCATTATGTGAGCAACAGCTTTTGGTACCCAAATCTAGTTTTATTTGGGTTCTAATCCTCTTCCAAGATTGCGAGTTTTCTTTCTATGGTTTTCTCTATTTTTCTTCTTTGTCTTTAGTTTAAATAATGTAGAAGTTAAAGTTTTTCAAAGAACATGATTTCTACTTTTGTTTGCTCAAGTTCTATATTAATGTTAGTTTTAAGTTGAGTATTTTCTTATTTTAACTTAAAGCATTCATGGATTGTCTTTTCTAATTCTCTTTTTGTTTCTTTTGTTTAACTTTTAAAGTTTTAAAGTCTAAAAATAATACATCTAACAATTCTTCTAAATCAGAAGTTTTAATTTTTGAATTTATCTCATCTTCATGAATAGCTATGAAGCTTATTTTTGTTTGATGCTCCTCTTAATTTCTTTCTTTGGAGTTGAGTGAACTAAATTGAGCTTCATTTTCTTCTTCCTTTTCACTTGAACTTTCTTGCATCACATTTTTTAGCATTTCCCATACAGCCATTGCTTTCTTTTTCTTTTCAAATTTTCTGTTATTAGAAGTATTCTTTTTATCAAAATAAGAATTATACATTTTTTTGTCTCCTTGCCTTTTATCTGGTTTTGGATAGTCAAATCTCATGTGTCTAGATTTGTTGCAGTTGTAACATTTTGGAATCTCCTTCTTCTTTTTCTTGCTCTCGTTATTGCTTTTGAAGTTATTTTCAAATTTCTTCTTTTTGATCATATTTCTGAATCTTTTATTTATCATTATCATTTTCTCATTATCTTCCCTTGTTGAGGCTTCTTCTGAAGATTCTTTATTTTCTGATTCAGGTTGTAGAGTAATCTTCATGCCTTTGAATTCATCTAGAACTTTTTGTTTCATTAATACTTCATGGGTCATAACTGATCCCATGAGTTTACTTAGATCCTTTGTTTCCTGTATAGTAGTTACTTTAGACATCCAGAATCTAGGTAGAGATCTCAAAATTTTCTTAAATAACTAGGGTTCTTCATATTTCTCTCCCAAGCTTTTCATTCCATTGGTGATTTTCTAAAACCTTCCAAATATTTCAGAGATGATTTCTGATACTATCATGGAGAAGGCTTCATATTCCTGCATTATAATATTTATCTTAGTTTCTTTTACCTAATTTGTACATTTATGTGCTACCTAGAGTTTATCCTAGATTTCCTTAGCTGAGTCACATGCAACAATCTTTTCAAATTCAGATGAAGATAGTGCATAATAGAGATAATTCTTTGCTTTAGCATCACATTCTACTATTTGAATATCTTCTGGTGTATATTTATCTTTTGTGTTTGTGACATTTTTTTCATTCTTAACTATGAGCCATAATTAGTAATTTGTGGCAGTTAAAAAGTTTTGCATTCTCATCTTCTAATACGCATAATTGTTCTATCAAAAAGGGGAGGTCTAGAAGTGGATTGCCATTCAGTAGATGTGTTGTGGAACATACTGGCCATTTGAATCTCTTCACAAGTTCATATACTGGTATTTAAAAAGTTAACTTGGTGAAGCTTGCTCTGATACCACTTGTTGGTCCCTAACTGAATGGTAGCTTAAGAGGAGAGGGTGGGGGGCGCGGGGGTGTGAATTGAGCTTCTAAAAATTTTGACCAATATGCTTAAAATAAAAGAAATAATAACATACAACACATACATAGTATATAGTGGTTCGACCCTTCCTGGCTTCCTACTCCACTTCTATAAGTCAGTCTTCTTTTCTAAACTCTGATTCCACTATAACACTTGTTGGTTTTACAAGCTTACCAACAACTTACTGGTTTTCCAAGTTCACTAGAAACTCTTACATGTTGGTATTCAAGCTTACCAACTAACTTAATGGTTTTTCAAAGTTAAGCAAAAACTTTTACAAATAGTTGGTTTTATAGAGCTTACCAACTAACTCTTGATTTTCCAAATGAATGTACAATAATAATGCCTCTTATTTAGTCTAACATGTATGAAAACTAAAGCTTAATTGAAAAACAAAGTACGCAATGAGATCATATTCAAACTCCTTTTGAAGCTGACATAGATCTAATGTTGGAAAAAGATCTGAATGCTTTGGCAGTGATTGTAGTAGCTACAGTTGAATGATGAAAGGTTTTGAATACTCTCTTCTTAATCAAAATGATTTTTAGTGTAATCTCTAAGTTTGTTTTGATGTCATCTTAATCCTCTTTATTTAGGATTTAAAATTTTAGCCATTGTAATCTTTGACACCATTTTCAAACTAGTTTGGCAGGTTGGGTGACGACTTTTGCAACTGGTCATAGTTCCAAAATTCTAAGTGTGTCCTAAGAACCTTTGTGCTTTGATTTATACTTCAACAGAATTTATGAAATGATTCTGTGGCACTTCTGTGGTTGGTAAATTTTTGCCAGTATCTTCTTCATAATTTCTATCCATTTTTTTATTCTTTAATGGTCATCATTGAGTATTTTGAAGAATTTCTAAGTATCTTATAGTTCACTTATAAATCTTAGTCTTTATTTTTGTATATCTTCATTTAATCATGTTAAATTGAACATGTCTCTAATATTTCTTCTGACTTGATTTTGCATGATTTCTGCACTGCTTTTGTTTACCATGATAAGTTCTACATTACTTTTGCATAATGCTATTTTGCTTTTGCGGTACTTACTCTATGATTTTGATCACTTGACTTATCTTCTAGGTTGCTTCTATGAGATCGAAGTTCACTCTATCTTAGTTCTATGTGACCAAAAATTTTTTGTATTGGTTTTGAGTAATACATGGGGTTCTGGTGGGATGCTTCTGTGGTGCGTGATTTAATTCTTTATTGTTTTTAAGCAACATTATCATGCTTTTGCATTACTTCTGCTCAATGTGATAATGTTTTTCTTTGCTTCTATGTAATAAGATAGTTCTTCTGAATTGCTCCTATGCACGTTGTATTATTTTTTGACTTGCTTTTGTGCTTCTTCTATTTTTTTCTAATGTTCAATAATGCTTCTGAAGAAGCTTTGGGATGCTTCTAATCTGGTTCTGAGTTAATCTGGTTACTTCTGATTGATTTTGAGTTACGCATTTTATTTCTGAGACATTTCTATATTACTTCTGATTGACTTTTGATTTCTTTTTAACTTTTGATTTTTCATGCCAAGCCTCTAAGCAAGTTCTGAAGTGACTTTTGAATGTCTTCTTATTTGAGCATTTCTTTATTAGTTTCCTTAATCTATTTTGATATTAATACTGTAATACTTGAAAAGTAATTTATTAGTAACTTAATTCCTTACTCATTTGTTTGTTCATCATCAAAACTAATTGTTTAATCTCATTCATCATCAAAATCAAGCTTAGTAAAGGGGTTAGACTTAACATATTCAAGTTTCATAATGAGATGCCTTATAAGTAGAAATAATGATGTTTCTTGCAGATATTATCTTAGAAGAATTGAAGAAGTATTTTCATGAAGTAACTTTGGATCAAGTACTAAAATTTAATTGCTTTTTATGATCCAAAGATCAGTATTCTTGAAGATAATTCTAAAAATTATTGATTTCTAAGCGTGTAAATTAAAGGAACTTGAGAAAGTTTGAGGAATGTTGCAATTTACATATTAAGGAGTGCTATGTAAAGAGCAACGGTAGTTTGTTTCTATTAAAGAAACATAGCGAATCCTGATTAAGTGATAAAATATACAAATCTTTGGAAGATAATGCTCTTATCTTGGTAAATAGGACTCCATCTATGCATAAAATTTTCAATTATTGCATATTCAGTTAAGGTTCTCCCTATGGATTCAACTGCAGTAACAAATCACCCTTGTTGAGCACCTTTACTTGGAGATTTTGATGGAGATTACCTTAATGGCCATATTTTTTAGTCCATTTTCTATGGATAGAAAATTAAGTAGATTAGACTGTTAAAGCATCACCTAATGATCAAAATGATAGAAATCTTAGTTTGAATCAAGAAAATTTCAATGTTGTCATCATCAAACAACATCAAGAAACTATAAACCAATGAGAAAAATAAACAAAAAATTAGGATCCTGCATTGTCATATCATAATTATTGAATGACTAAAATGATGTGTGTTTGTCATCTTATATGATTAAAACTATGATGTTTTCATTTTTGGAAAGATATGGTGAGGTTCCTTATGTAATCTCTTTGTAAAATATGATGGACATGCATGAAATTATTTCGAAATGATTTGGATATTAGTTTAGTGTCCTTTGTGTCTAAATGAAAATTATGATTTTGGTGCATCCTTAAACTGATATATGAACTAACGTAGGCTTGAAAGTTGTTTACATATATTTAAAACTTCAATTATAATTATCTAATGTTTGAATGTTGTCCATGATATGAATTTGTACTTTATATTGATGAAAACTTATCTTATCTCATGTTTATACATGTTTATAGTTATGCCTTGTATGTGACCAAGCAAGATCCATATGTGGTTGTGAACCCTTTAAAAACCTAACAATATCAGGGAGAAATATGTAGATTTGTGAGTCATAACCTTAATACAAAAGGGAGAGAGTTTGGAATGAAAGATTAATACAACAAAGGGTAGCATAATATTTTGGATGAAATTATTGATCCTATACAATACTCTTGATTGCATTTACCTAACCTATCTTCTAGCTATTAAGGGAGAGAAATATCCCATTCATTTAATACACCTTTTTGATGTTGACAAGAGGGAGAGAAAAATGTAGAAAGACTTGTTTAAGAATTTGGGATGGTATTAGGAAGGATGCTTGTCATAACTTGCATCATCCAAGAAGAACTCTTAATGGTGTTGGGATTATTGTCTGATTTTGATGACAACAAAAGTTATTTTAGATTTATGTTAATGATCTTGATTAATTTAGAAAGCTTGAAATATAGTCAAGTAGGCTTAAAGAAGTATGCATTCTATTGAAAAATCATTTACGCAAGCATATTTGCAAATCATTTAAAATGAAGAGAATCATTATGATCCACATTGTAATTAACTTAACTTATCATATTATATTGTGTTGGATCATATTTACAATTGTTAGGATTAAAGCACGTATTTCATAAAATGATCATGCAAAAACATAATGTACTTGAATGAGTTTTTGTTTTCTAAAACATAATTAAAATTGATCATTCATGCGTTTCAACTTATGTAAATCATATATGAATAAACATATGTTGAGAAAACTTCACAAAAGTGGCAAAAGTGTAGAAATTTCTAAGTACAGAAGCGCTGCTACAGTTATTTTGCTATAGTAATTTTGTTGTAATAAAGTGCTACAATACCACTATAGTGACAACAGTAGTATCGGACAAAGAAACCATTTTTGAATAAATACAGAGCAAGAAGAATTCATCCAAGACTACTATAGTAAACAACTATAGTAAATTGTCATAATGTTGGACAAAGCAACTACCTTTGGACAAATTTTTGGGCAAATAGATTTGTTTCAGACAAAACATTGTCTCTATGAGTGCTATATTAATGTTGCTACAATAATCTTTGGACAAATTATTTGGGTAGATAGATTTATCTCAGGCAAAGCATTGTCTCTTTGAGTGCTATAGTAATATTGCTACAGTAACCTTGGAAAAACTTTTAGGCAGGCAAATTTGTTCAAAATTAACTTTGTGCAAACTATTGTCTCTGCAAGTGCTGTAGTAATGTTGTAACAATAACTTGCTACAGTAAGAAAATGTTGTTTTCAAACGGTTCGAAGATTTAATGCTCTGCAAAAAGCTTTTAATTTTTGAGTAATCATCCCCTTCTCTGTCAAGAATAAGGTTACAGACTTTCCAATAGTTAAGAACCAATTAAAAGACAATACATTCCAAAGGAAGAAATTCCAAATGGTCTTTTACATTAATGTTGCTCATCGGCCTCCTTTTCTGTATTCAATGAAACACATATTTCTCCTCAAAGGGTCAAGTTTTTGAAGAGAACTACTTAAGGAGAAGAAAAGGGACATATCAAAGGAGATATACAAGAAAGAGGATTAAGCTTAAACCTTCCACAAATCTTTGCATTCCAAGGCCAAAGAGCTTTAACTTTCAAACATTCACTCAAGAGCTTCAACTTTCAGAATCTTCAAGGCCATCTTTTTCAATACATTAAGGGAAGAGCTTTTGCAACATACAGAGCCACTCAAATCATTAAGTCTTCCCTGGCACTTCATTGGAAAATCTGTAAAGAGTGCTTAACTTTATATTCTTATATCTTTGTAATTGCCTTGAGTTGGTAGTGTGGACCAGGTTTAAGAAGAGTTGTGACTATGTGAGTACAAACAAGAGCTATATTGTTACGCCCCCTAAAGCAAATCTAGAAGAGTGCTGGGAGTACTAGTTTATGCCCCTTGGACTTGGAATCTTAAAGAGTGTAGGGAGCACTGGTTTACGCCCCCTGGATCTGAAATTCAGAAGAGTGTTGGGATCACTATAGTCATGCCCCCTAGAGTTGGAATCTAAAAGAGTGTAGGGTGCATTATTGTATTTTCATTATATGAGATAGTGGAACCCAAGATACAAGAAGAGTGTGCTTTTGGAAGAATGGAGTTGTGAGGTTACTCGAATCACTATAAAAATCATGTTGTTTACTTTACTTTCGCTTTATTGCTTCATTGTTTATTTCATAATTGCATTGCACATAAGCACAAAAAGAGAAAAATTGAACTTTACTTGAGCTTTATTGCTTCATTATTTATTTCATAATTGCATTGCACATAAGCACAAAAAGAGAAAAATTGATTTAATTGGGGTTAAGCAATAAATTTTTATAAACCCAATACACTCCTCTCCTCTTGGGTTAAGTCATCCTATGGGACCCAACAAATGGGACTCTAATGTTCAAGTCAATAATAGGACCATGTTCATGCCAAGACCACCCTCGATGCCCTTTGACATTTTCTTTGTCTTATAGGATCTTCAGCTAAGATTCTTTGAAAGTAGTTTGGGCATAACTCCATACATTAGCGCTATTTGTGGGAAAGTTCATCAATTAAGTCATGGTAGACAAACATCCTAGTAACATGAATCTTCCTCCAACCAACCCCTCAATAGGAGACAATTCGTATCCTATAGTCAATCAAGGCAAACACTATGCAACTTTTGAAATGGACATGCTTCTAGAACAATTACTATAGATAAACAACCTCATGATGTAGCAAATAATTCAACAACAAAGGGAGTTTTTCGAAAGAATGCTCACCACCAACAATTAAAGAGATAACACCAATTCACAACCTTTTGTTCCAATATTGCCTAAACAATACATACATGGCACCCCTAGGTCTAATTCAAAACCTTGGCAAATCCCCAAAATGATTTCAAAACTAGGAATAATATTAGAACTAACTATTAATTAAGGCTTGACCTTCCTACGCTCCCAAAGTAAGACCAATAATAATGCCTGCACATGAGCCGGTTGTAGGTTGCATTTAATACGAGAACAGGGGGTGGAGCACCTAATACAGGCCACACTAGGCTTCACAAGGTAAGGGAACCTCCCCTCCCTATGGAAGAAAGGAGAAACATCAACGGAATCATCAATAAATTGATTAGATCCACCAATGTTGTAAGGGAGTCAGCCCAATGATAAGTGCGTGCATAACATGCGATAGGCAGTCCGAATCTAAGAGAGGATGAAGCATAACCCCATATACAAATAGAAGCTCACAAGCTACTAGAGCTAGAAAAGAGGATCCTGATAAGACATACAAAGTATGGGGGAGTAATCAAATAACATCCCTTCATAAAATAAATCATGGAAGGGCTCTTGTCAAAGGGATTCAAAGTCCTTCACATAGACACCTATGATGGGACAATGGATCCAAGAGACCATCTATCAATGGTCAGATGAATCTTGTGGAAGCATCTAACTATATCAAATGTAGAGCCTTTTGGCCCACACTGAAGGGAACAACATTATCATGTTATCGGACTTTGGATCCCCAAATTCATTGGTACCTTTACGAAATTACAAAGACTCTTCCTTGGCAACTTCATGGGGCAGCATCAATAAAAGAAGACCACTAAATTACTAATAGTGATTAGTTAGAAATAAGGAGAGTTCGTCCAGGAGTACTTAAGCAAATTCAATTAGCTCACCCCTAGATATTAAAAATTAGATCAAAATGTAGCAATGATAGCGGTATAAAATAGGATCAAAAGAAAATAGATTAAGTATCATCTGTATCTGAAACCTCCCAAAAGTTACTCTAAACTCTTGGAAGTTCTCAATAAGTATATCGACATAGAAGAATTTGTCAAATGAGATGAGCATAGCAGCAACAAAAGGTGCAAATCCCCACATCGCTCAGAAGAATCATCAAGGGTGAGAGGACTACCTAACAAAGAAAGAGGTAGGTATAACAACTACATTCCCCTGAATAGGTCTTGCATACATATTTATATATATATATATATATATATTTTTTTATATATACAAAGAAATAAAAAAAATTCTAGAGTTACATTCTTCAACCTTGCCCACTAAGGCTTGACCTCAAGAAATAAGAGTCAAAAAAATATTGTCTCTACCACAAAGATATGGGTCACAATACCAAAAACTACGAACAACTTAGAGAAGAAATTAAAATTTTAATCAAAAGAGGAAGATTACAGCCCCACAATGAGAAGCAAGAGAGAAATATAGCAATTGAGGCCAATCGACCAACAATCTAAGCCATCAATCTAATCACTAGTAGATTAATATCAATTAGAACCACTCTCATCAGAAGGAGAGCTTAAGCTAAGCAAATCAATTTTTGATTAAAATTTTCATATCACTTGAGTATTCATGCTGCATTTAAGAATTCTTGCAAAATATTTCTAACCATTTCTAACCATCTAGAGTGGATCTAGCTACCTATATTTAACAAGTTCAACAATAAAGCTTGTCAAGTATATTGACTTAATTGAAGAAATGTTCCACGACACCTAGAAAGCTAAACATCTATTGTTGTATTATTAGTAGAATAGAAAAATCTATAATTATTGTTCTCTATCATTCAAACTATTAAACCAAATTCAAAAATTTATGATGAATTTTTATTTCTCTCTTGAAATATATTTTTACATCAAATATAGATAGTCTCATTAGATTTCACTAGAACTATGTCAATAGTATAAGCATTAGAGAACTTTCAAGTAACTTTCTTTTACAAGAGGATAACCTATTAAGGAATTTTGCCCTCCCAATTTGTCCACCACCTTGGAACTCGCAGAAGTAAGAAGAACCAAAAGTAGCCCCATGAGGCCCCTCATGGAAGTTGCCCAACAAGGACTCACATGAGAGTGGCCCTATGAGGCCCCACATGGGAGCAGCTCCACGAGGCCCTCCATGGAAGTGGCCCCATCAAGAGGCCCAAACAAGAAGCAGCCCCAGGCCCAACTTGGAAGAAGATAATGAAAGGAATCTCTGAAACTTGAACCTACAATAGGAAAGGACTTTGGAGACCTGAGCATGAACAAAAAAGACTAAAGGAAGAACCCACTAGAAAAGACTTGAGCTACCCATAAGCATAATAATGTCCAAAAATGGTAAGGAAATACATAAACAACATGGAAACGGTCATAAAAAATTTATTAAAATTTTTTACTTCTCTCTTAATTCTTTTGCATTATTATAGTGACATTACATGTCCTAATTAGACTCACCAAGAAACAATATTGCTATCATTTGCATTGGGAAACTGTCAAGTTATTTTTCTTCTGCAAGAATAAAAGTTGTTTGAAAACAAGGTCACTCCTTGGCTTAATACCATTTCCTGTTATTCATGCCACGTTGCCAACTACTTTAGCCTCTCAACACAAGCTTCTCTCAACCTAAAAGCATGTTCTTCCTTTAATCCAACTATTTCCTCTTGAAGAGATTGCTCCTAGGTTGTTGCTCTTGGGTTACTGCTTCCACTTCTATGCTTGTCAATGCTATCATTTTAGCCATAATGGCCACCACAGTGTTGACTTCTTCTTTTGCAACCTCTCAAGCAACAACCATGGCATCTAGATTAGCTTTAGCAACCTCAGGAGCAGTCATGGCAAACTCTCAAGCAGATTCAACAATTCTTTGCTTGGCATCGGCAAGATATTAGCTTACATCTAGTGCTTCATTCTTCACCTTCAAAATGGAACCAGTCTCTTCTAGCTTCAAAATGTTTCTGCTCTTCATCAAATGTGATCTTGCAACTAATGTTCTCAACACCAGTCTAATCTTGTGATTGCTTTAAGTCCAACACTAAATAGGAGCACTCTTGCTCCCATGATAACTTAGCCTCCACCTCCTGCAATGTGATCTAAGAATAGTCCCCTTGATCCTTAATTAGGTTACAAACTAGGGACTTCAATCAATCTAAGTAGTCCCTCCTATTGACTACAATGCACACCATGTTGGTTGCAGACTTAGCCCCCACCTCATCGATGTTCCGGTCTAATGCTCGCAATTGATCCATTGGACATGATAGTTTGTTAACTTATACTTGTGCCAAATTTGTTTGTTCTAGCAATAAAGGCACAAAGATGGTATCACTAAGCAAGGAAATAATAGAGAAAGAGGGACAAGAAGTAGGCAAAAACAAAACAATACCTACTTTGTTGGAACCAAAAGCCTTAGTCCGCTACCAGTGCGAGAGATGATTAGCTGTAGCCACAACATGAGATCTTGGCTGCTTGAAAACATTATAAATTTGGGAGCAAGAGAGCAACAACCTTGAAAGCAAAGAAATAATTATAAAAGATGTAAGCACTTAGTAAAATATTTAAAACTTGTCAATACTAGTAATTTACATATAAAAATACAAAATACACTTACAAAAGAAGTATATAATTGGGAAGATAAAGAAGAGCTCCATCTAGCTATAGTACATCACTCCACTTGCTTCTACCCTTGACTCGAAGAAGCAATGGAAGGGGTGCCAAAAGGAAAAGATCACCTAAAACTTAAACCTACAATAAGAAAGAATTTTGGGCAACCTAAAGCTGACATGAATATCAAGCCCTAAGTGGCCTAACCCAAAAGAGGACAAAATTGGAACTTGTCTTAGACATAAAAAAGGATGCCAACTTAGAATAAAAAACTAGGATACAACTAACAATGAAAGTTGTCCTGTATATAGACAAAAGGATAGCCATAGGTGTCACCTTTATATACACTAGGAGGACAAAACATGAGCTACCCATACTAGAAGACTCCCCATTGGAACCAAGTAGGGGCACCTCAAAAATAATGAGAAGAGGATGCACTACTCCTAGAGACACATTGGGGTCCTCCCTGATTGCTAAAACATCATCTATAAAAATGAAGCGATAGGGAGTAGAAGACTATTTCACTGCACCTAATAAAGTAATAAAACTATAGGAAGAAGAATTAGAAGAGCCAAATGACATTTTCACTAGTTCCACTATGGGGTCTAATGAAGGTCCAGGAAATTCCTCCGATCTCGAAACCATTTCTGAGGTGAATCTCAAGTGAAGCCTTTATTTTGCAAAATTGGTAGAATGAGATGAATGAAAAGGAGAAGGAACAATAGAAGAAGGAACCAAAGGGGGAATAGCCAACTACTTTCACGCTACATCTTAATCCTCTTTGGCTTCTTCAAAGGATGGGATGAAATAGAAGGCTGGCAGGCTAAAGAATGGGAGCTAGAAGCCTTACCCTAGCAAAACCTAAAGCGGCTAGTGCCCACCTAGGTAGGAAAAGAGTAGGAAACCCACTCTAAAAATTGAGTAGAACTTGAAGGCAATGGATCAAGAATCAGAACCTCCTGACTAGGAAAGCCACACAAAAAATTGACTTTCCTACAAGAGTCCTCTGAAGATAGATAATCTACTTGAAAATTTTCTATTGATAGAAGATTATACCTAAATACACCTAGACTATATTTTTCCAAGAAGCATAACTCTACCGCTAAATGAGCTAGCCTTATTAATTTGGAAATGGCAATTGACCATGGGTCCAACTAAACCATAGCTAATGATGTTTCTAATCATCGTCTCCATTAGAGACATGGGAAAGAAATTGCCTCCAAGGTGTGGATGAAGTAAGGTAAAAATAGTCGATGGAGTTGGGACTTTTGTTAAGGGAAAAAATTGACTCAAAAATGCTAACAGAGAAAATATGCACATGGCTAATATAGTGCACATAATGACAAACTAATAAAATGTATTGTCAACTATTAGGAATGAGTTAGCTAGGGGAAAGATTATATGCCCTCAAAAGTTAGACTATGAAGTTTGAATAAAAAATGTGTTAAATTGCCCAAAGGGAGCTTAATGAAATAGTGATGAAACCCTCCAGCGGGTGATGAGGGAAAGTAGATAGGGAAGGCAAGACCTAATACATACCTATGGGTAGGCTATGAGTGTGGCACTCTTCCTAAGTCCTTATGGAAATGTGTGCATTGGATTTGTTGATAGTTATCATTGGAACTTGAGAAAACAGGAAAGCTTGTAGGGAAGAAGAAAGCTTGGGAAAGAAGCTTTTAGAAAATAAGAAAATAGTGTAGCACCACCTTATTGAAGTCAAAGTCTATTTCTATATACTCCCTACTTATAATGAATTTAATGAATTATCCTTCTATTTCCAAAACAACCTATCACTATATAACATCTGTATTTATTTCAAACAATACTCCATCTTTAACGCATCTATCTAGCACATCTATTTGAATGACACCTGTAAAAGTCTTTGGCACTATTGTGATGTATCCTTGTTGGTTCCAGAAATAGGGTGTATGACAAAACTCAAAACTAAGCAAGAATAAGAGATTAAATTATTGCATATGTGCAGAAAAAAGATTATAGTGGAAGCACACAAGTACACATCGCAATGAACATAAAAGAATTATAGTGGTTTAGGTCCCCTTGGCACCTACTATACTCTCCAAGGTACCCCTAACCTTGGATTCCATTATTCACATGTGGAATCACACCTCCTATGGTTTTTAGTGATCACTAAGAGCTATTACACCAGTTGGTCTCTTTGAGCTCACTAGAAAACTCTTTATACTACATAATTTCTCCGATCTTACCAGAAACTCTTATAACATATTGATGGCCAAATTATAATTCCTTACAAGTGCATGAGTCTATCAAAGTATAGTGTGTGAAAATAAGAGTCGATCTTAGAGAGAATTGACTAAACTAATTCAAATTAACCTAGCTACTATTAATCAAAAAAAAATCTAAATCAATAAGATGAAAACAAACTAAGTAAATCAAATTCCAAAGATATTAGAAAATAATTGGAATGGTGAATAAATAAAGAGAAACTTTTCAGAATGCAAGCGTTTAGGGATTTGATTTCACCACTTATATCCTATGTTGTTAGGATAATAGCTTTAATTTATTATCTTGGGTTCGTTTTATCTAATATAAGATTATTACCATGAGGATTGTGGGTTTAAATCAAGTATTTTCAACCATCCAATTACCTATGACATGTAGTGTAATTGGGATTAAAAATCCATTAAGATCTGAAAAACTTTAAGTAACCAAATAAATTACTTTAGAACAAGGCATATATCATAATTGTCTATTCATTCATTCAATATAGCTATCTCATGGTTTAGCATAAGGTGTATATCATAACAATGTCTTATACAATTAACTCAATTCATAAAATTGGTGATCAAGTAATTAAATAAATAAAATGATTGAGTTAAACACAACAAATGAAACAAGATAATATTGAATTGAGTTACCAAATATCCTTAATTGACATAGAATATTTATGAGGGCTACATCATAACCCTAAAAAAGGAAAATTTGTTCATGAGTTGATGTGTGTGCGAAGATTGTCATTCTCATTTAATCACTTTATGACTTAGTTGAATTTATACAACTAGTAAAACACATTTTACCTCTAGATTCAAAACTCTACAAGCTCATCTTTCTCATCGTTCTCCACTAATATTGATAACTAATCACCAAGAATTAATAGGTCTTTTTAAGCTTGTAATGGGGCCTTGGGTTTAGCTAACAAAGAAAAGAATAAAGAATTCACAAAGTAAGAGAAAAATAAATGAACATTAATGTCACTCTCTTGACTTTCTCTCTCTCTCTCTCTCTCTCTTTTTATTTAATGGGTTATATCACTATGAACACCCCAAACTTTATCTTTTTAGTTCCTTAGGGATGTGATCCCCCAATTGAATAGTGAATCCTTTATAATTCTTTTCTTTTGTCCTTTTTTCCTTTCTTTTGGTAGTCTTCTTTATAATATCCCCAAACTTATCTTCTTTTGCTTCCTCATCCTTGCCTAACAACTTCATGAATACCATAAGTCTCTTAATAGGTCAAGCATGGTTTTTTAGGCTCAATAGGATTAGGTAATAGAGCTAAAGAAAGAAATAAAATGGTAGTCTATCACATGCTTTGTATATGTCATTCCTTCATTAAGGCTCAATTGGAACACTACTGACAATAATGTACGAGGATAGCTTCAAAGGCTCAAACTGATCAAAGATTGCCTAATTATTTTCTTAGTGATATGTCATCTAAAATTTTGCCTTAAATAATGATTCAAAACAAATTCTATACTTCAATAAAGTCATGTGTACACAATCATGTAAATCTTCTCTCAATACTTAAGTGATTAAACAATCGTGGCTATGTGATTAAGTGTATAAGGAATATTAAGTCAAGCTAAACAAATATTCAAGTCAAGCACACAGACTAAGCATACATCTTTCATTTCCAAAAGCTATACTCATTTATTACATTCTTATCATTGGTCTCAACTAAGCATACCTAATCAATGCTTAAGAAAAATAAACCTAAACACCTTTTTTTAATGAAACAACACAACACAAAATAAAACACTTTGAAAAGCACAAGAAAATCACACCCATACCCCCAAACTTAAAACAATGTTGTCCTCAATGTTAAACAAAATAGTAAGTTCAAGGACTTCCCTGAATGGAGTGTACTTAATCATCTTCTTCTTCATCATCCAACTCCTCAGGTTCATAAGTTGGTGAGTAAGAGGGAAATTTCAGAGGCTAAGGGAATATAAGTTGGCTTGGTCTTGGTTAATGGCATAGTAGGAAAACATATTTATTAGAGCAATGTTGAATTGCACCATGTAATCAAACTGCTGCTCTTGCTTAACCAAGAACTGATCAAATCTTTAATTTATGAAGTATTTCCATTGTTGTGTTCTGAAGTGTTTTGCATGTCGTACATTTAATCATGCAAGTCTAAAATTTCTGATTCAATGTTGGCAAATTGTGCACTTTTATGTTGTGAAGTACTTGGCTAAGAGCTCAATTAGGAAGATCTTGGCACATGAGAAGTGCATGCTAGTTGTTTTGTAGCTTCATCCTTCTTTAAAAGCTTCCTAATCATGGCAGGAGTGACAGGTGGCTTTGGGTGTCGAATTTCTTTTGTGGGACTTGTAGCCACACCTACTTGCAAGAATAAATCATATATCGAGGATGGATGTCCAAAACCTCCAGTATGAGATAATCCCTGAATAATATACATGATAGATTCTGTTAAGTCTAACCCCTTTAGTAAGCTTGATTTTGATGATGAATGAGATTAAACAACTTAGTTTTGATGATGAATAAACAAATGAGTGAAGAATTAAGGTACAAACATGTTACTTTCCAAATTTTGCAGCATTTAAATATCAAAATAGATTAAAAAGAGTAACTACAAGTAATAAATGGTGTTAATTGTAAAATCATTACATTAAACCTTCAAAGAAAGATAATTTGAAAGGAATGCTTAAATAAAAGTTATTCAAAAATTGCTCAGAAGTAAATTAGAATCTGTTCAGAGACATGGGTGTGAAAATTTAGATATTTAGAAGTATTAAAGAAATTTCTTAGAATCTCGTCAAAAGCATGTCAGAACCCCATCAAAAATATAATGTGAAACTTGGAAGAACTCTGAAGTAAATAGACCTATCTCAGAACCCCATCAAAGATTATTAAGAACCTTCTTAGAATCAGGGTGTAGCATTATTACACATCAGAAGGTAGATAAAAGCTTCCTTAGAATTGTAAAAATATTCAGAAGTTAAACAAAAGAACTTTTTGCACTCGGAAGTGCTTCAGAAGTACCTTAGAAACAATACCAAGGCATCAAAAATTAATCCAGAAGAAAATTCTGAAGTTAGAATCTTCTCAGAATACCTTTAGAAATAAGACAGAAATACATCAGAAGTAAACTAAAAAAATCAAGAACATCAGAAGTAAATTCAAACCTCAGGGTTAAATCAAAAGAATTATTTCACATTCAGAAGAACCTCATAGATAATATCAAGGCATACCAAATTATCCCAAAAGAAATTTTGGCATGTTAGAAGCAACTCAGAATGCTGACATAATACTTAGAAGCCTTCTTAGAGGCATCTTCAAGAAGGTAAGAGTCAAAGAAAAATATCAGAAGCAAAATCCAATCTTCATAGGTATATCCAAAGTCTCTAGAAGCTCTTCAGAAGCTCATAATATGACCATTGATAGCAAAATTAATGCATAGAAAATTTGAAAAGAATACTGCCAAGAAATCAGTTATCACAGAAATTATGAGGAACCACTTCAGAAATTCTATTAAGCTATGGATCAAATATCAAAAGTTTTGGGTACTTAACTCAAAAATTCTAAAGCCTGATAGAATGCAAAAAGTCATTACTAGCTCTACCAAATAAATTTAAAAATGGTGCTAAAGGTTGCAACAACTAAATCTTTTCAAAGCCTATAAAAAGATGATTAAGGCAACACTTAAGTACATCCGAGAACACACTAAAAATCATCCAATTCAAGAAGAGCATTCACAATCTTCCATCATTCAACTCCAACTATTATAATACTGCCAAAGCATTCAAAGCCCTCAAAGCCAGATCTGCATCTACTTCAAAATGAGTTTGAATCTGATCTCATTACATACTTTGTTCATTTAATTAAGTTTTAATTTCCTTACAAGTTTTCCTAAGTAAGAGACATTAATCTGCACATTTTTATTTGGAAAAATAGTGAGCTAGTTAGTGAGCTCTGTGAAACCAATAGTTTGTAAAAGTTTCTAGCTAGCTTGGAAAACCAGTAAGTTATTTAGTAAGCTTGGAAACTAATGTGTATAGTTAGTTGGTGAGATTGAAAACCAATGTGTAAAAAGTTTCTAGTAAGCTTGAAAAACTAGTAAGTTGTTGGTGAGCTTGTAAAACTAACGTGTTTAGTGGAACCTGAGTTTAGTAAAGGAGATTGACTTAGAAAAGTGGAGCAAGAACCCAGGAAGGGCCAAACACTATAAAAATCTTGTGCATATGTACTATGAGTTTTACTTTCTTTTATTTTAAGCATATCTCTTAAGTTATTGGCCAAAATTTTTGAAAGCTCAATTCCCCCCCCCCCCTTCTTGAGCTACAACGCAGTTAGGGACCAACAAATGGTATTAGAGAAAGCTTTACTAGTTAATTTTTAATTACCAGTATATTAACTTATGAAGAAATTCAAATAGCCAGTCTGTTCGACAACATATATGTTGAAGGACAATCCACTTCTAGACCTCCACTTTTTTTATGGAACTAATTATGGGTATTTGAAGATGAGAATTCAAAACTTCTTGATCATCATAGATTACCAATTGTGGCGTATAGTTAAGAATGGAAAGAATGTTACAAATACTGAAGATAAATATACACCAAAAGATATTTAAATAGTAGAACGTGATGCTAAGGCAAAGAGTTGTCTCTACTATGCACTATCTTCATCTGAGTTTGAAAATATTTTTGCCTGTGATTCAGTTAAGGAAATATGGGATAAACTTCAGGAAGCCCATGAATGTACAAATCAAGTAAAAGAAACTCAAATTAATATTTTAGTGCAAGAATATGAAGCCTTTTCCATTAAGGAGTCAAAAACTATCTTAGAAATGTTTGGAAGGTTTCAAAAAATCATCAATAGACTAAAAAGCTTGGGAAAGAAATATGAAGAACCCAAGTTAGTTAAAAAAATCTTGAGATCTCTACCTAAATTTTGGATGCCTAAAGTGATTGCTATACCGGAAGCAAAAGATTTGGATAAAATGACAATGGAAGAACTCATGGGATCATAGATGACCTATGAAGTCTTAATGAAGCAAAAGGTTCCAGATCAATTCAAAGGCAAGAAGATTGCTTAACAAGCTGATTTAGAGAATAAAGAATCTTCGAAAGAAGTCTCAATGAGTGAAGATGATGAGGATATGACAATGATAACTAGAAGATTCAAAAATATGACTAGGAAGAAGAAATTTGGAAACAACTCCAAAAGCAATAACAAGAGCAAGGAAAAGAGAAAGGAGATTCTAATATGTTACAATTATAACAAGTCTGGGGACATGAGATTTGACTATCCAGAATAAGACAAAAAGCAAAGAAACAAGAAGAAAAAGCATAATTTTTACTTTGACAAAAAGAATATTTCTAACAATAGAAAATTTGAAAAGAAGAAGAAAGCTATGGCTATATGACAAATGTTGGAGAATATGATGCAAGAAAGCTTGAGTGAAATAGAAGAAGAAAATGAAGCATGATTCAATTCACTCAACTCCAAAGAAAGAAATTAGAAGGAGCATCAGACAAGAATAAACTTCATGGCCATCCATGAAGATGAGGTAAATTTGAAACCTGAAACTTCTGATTTAAAAGAATTATTAGATGAATTATATTTAGATTTCAAAACTTTAAAAGCTAAACATAAGGAAACAAAAAGAGAACTTGAAAGAACAATTTATGAATGCTCTAAATTAAGATAAGAAAATACTCAACTCAAGACTAACCAAAACCTTAACATAGAACTTAAGCAGACAAAAGCAGAAAATCATGCCCTTAGAAAAACATTAATCTCTAATTTATTTAAACTAAAGGCAAAGAAGAAAAGTAGTGGAAACTAAAGAAAGAAAAATAGCAATCATAAAAGAAAATTATAACCCAAGCAGAACCTGATTTGGGTACCAAAAACTATTACTAACATAATATATACAACAATATCTGCAGATAACAGATTAGTATCATTTAAAAAGCAATGGGAACCAAAATATTCTGCTACTACCCCACCTGAACCCATTCCTAAATGGGTACCAAAAATTATAACTTGACCTTATTATTATATATATGCTTGAGAGTCACAAGGAGTAGCAAATGGTATATTGATAGTGGTTACTCAAGACACATGATAGGGGAGAAGGAGCTGTTCATATAATTAAAATAGAGGAACAATTACCTTTGGAGATAATGAAGAAGTTAGAGTGGTTGAGATTAGTAAGATCAGCCAACCTCCCTCTATTACTATTTCAGATGTTTTACTAGTAGAAGAATTAAAACATAATCTTTTAAGTGTTAGTCAATTTTGCAATAATGATTACAAGGTTGTGTTTGAATCACATATATGTTCTATGATAGATAGTTCAAATTCAGTTATAGTACTTGGTAAAAGATGTGGAAATTTATATTTAGTAGACTTGAGTGATATCCAAGTCAAATGTCTTGTTGTGAATAATGAAGAATCCTTGTTGTGGCATAGAAGACTAGAACATGCCAATAAGTTCATGATTGAAAAACTATATAATAAAGATTTTGTTATTGGCTTACCTAAACTAAAGTTTGACCAAAATGAATTGTGTGATGCTTGCTTAAAAGGAAACCAAGTTAGATAATCATTCAAATATAAAAAAGAAGTATACACAACCAAACCACTTTAATTGCTACATATGGATCTTATGTGACCAATAAGAACTAGAAGTCTTAGAGGGAAACATTATGCACATGTCATTATAGATGACTATTTTAGATTCTCTTGGATAATGTTTCTCACTTCTAAAGATGAGACTTTTTATTCTTTGAAGCATTTATCAAGCATATACAGAATGAATAAGATTCTCATATAGTAGCCATAAGAAGCGATCATGATGGAGAATTTGAAAACCAAAAATTCACTACTTTTTCTGAAAGCAATGGAATTTTGCACATATTCTTTGCGTCAAGAATACCTCAACAAATTGGAGTAGTTGAAAGGAAATACAGATCCTTAGAAGAGATGGTAAGGATAATATTGAGTGAATATGATTTATCTCAATATTTTTAGGTTGGAGTAATGAATTCTTCATGATACATTATTAATAGAATTTTTCTAGAACTATTCTCAACAAAACTATATTTGAATTATTTTATGGCAGAAAACCAAATATTTCTCATTTTCACACTTTTGGTTGCAAATGTTTTGATTCTTAACAATGGAAAGGAAAATCATGACAAATTTGACAGCAACTATGATGAAGGTATTTTCCTTGGTTATTCCATTTTTAGCAAGACATTTAGAGTCTATAATTTGAAAAATAAAATTATAGAGGAATCCATTCATATAAAATTTGATAAAAGTACTAACTCCTTTAGAAGAATAAGCAATTTTGATGATAAGATAGGAGAACTCACAATATTTGTGGAGAAAATAAAAAATACAAGATAAAGATAAAAAATTCTCCACAATCAGAAATATAAAAAGATGAAGAAGAAACAAATGATGGACCATCCATCAATGAGGTAAATAATGAAGGTAACAATTCCTTTCCCAAAGATTGGAGGTTCATGCATGATCATCCTGAAAACCAAGTAATTGGTGATATTTATGATAGAGTGAGAACTAGATCTTCATATCATCAAATATGTGGTAATTTTGCTTTCATTTCTCGGCTAGAACCACCTACATAGATCAAGCTTTAAAAGATGAAAACTGGATTATAGCTATGCAAGAAGAATTAGATCAATTCAAATATAATAATGTGTAAATGCTTGTTCTAAGCCCTAACCATTAATTTGTTATAGGAACTAAGTGGGTCTTTAGGAACAAATTAGTTGAATCTGGTATAGTAATAAAAAATAAATTAAGATTAGTGGCAAAAGGATGCTGTCAAGAGGAAGGAATAGACTTTGAAGAATCATATGCTCCTATTGCCAGAATTGAAGTTATTAGAATGTTGCTAGCATTTGCATCTTTCAAATTTCAAGCGTTATGAAATGGATGTTAAAAGTGCATTTCTAAATGGTATCATTAATGAAAAGGTTTATATATAATAACCTCCTCGGTTTCAAGATCATTATGATCCAAACTATGTTTTCAAACTCAAGAAAGCTTTCTATGGATTAAAATAAGCACTTAGAGCATAGTATGAGAAATTAAGTAAATTTTTAATAGGAAAAGGATTTACTAGAGGTAAAGTAGACATCATGCTCTTCATTAAGCATGGCAAAAGTAAAAAGTTAATTGTTCAAATCTATGTAGATGATATTATATTTGATATAACTAATAATAAATTATGTCAAGATTTCTCTAAAGTAATGTAAGTAGTATTTGAGATGAGTTTAATGGATAAGATGAACTTTTTTCTAGGACTTCAAGTAAAATAGATGAAGGAAAGAATCTTTATCCATCAAGCAAAATACACTAAAGAATTACTCAATAAATTTAATTTATAAGAAGAAAAACCATTGGCCACACTAATGAGTACATCCATTAAAATAGATAAAGATGAAAAGGTAAATCTATCTATCAAAAACTCTATAGAAGTATGATAGTATATCTTTTATATTTAACTGCAAGTAGACTAGATATTATGTTCAGTGTCTATATTTATGCACGATTCCAGTTAGATCCTAACTATTAAGAGAATATTTAGAGACCTTTTAGACACTCCAAACCTTGGTTTATGATATTTAAAAGATTCAAACTTTGAATTAGTTGGGTACTTTGACTCAGATTTTATACGATATAAGGTAGATAGAAAGAGTACTTCAAGATCATATCAGTTTCTTAGAAGCATAATCATATCATGGTTCTCCAAATAACAAACATATGTTACTCTATCAATTACTGAGGCTAAATATGTAGTTGTAGGTAGTTATTATGCACAGATTCTGTGGATGAATGATGAAACAATAGTTGAATGATTATGGTTTAAAATATGTTAATACACTTATTAGATGTGATAATACTAGTGCAATAAATCTGATAAAGAATCCAATGTTGCATTCTAGAACTAAATACATAGAAGTTAGACATCACTTTATTAGAGATCATGTACAAAACTATGATATCTATTTAGAATATGTACCAACTAAAATTAGTTAGCAGGCATTTTTACAAAATCATTTCCAAAGGACAGATTCTGTAAAATTAGGAGAGAACTTGGTGTAATAGATCCATGTGTATAAAATGCATATTACATGATTTAATCATTGTACAATGTTAACAATCACACAATAATAATTAAGATGCCTAAGATCATTCATAAATGTTAATTAGACTGCTTCAGAAGTAATTCATAAATTATGATACAACTTTTAGAATGCATTAAAAATAATTCAGAAATTCTAATACAAAATTTAGAATGCTTCAGAAGCAGGTCAGAAATTCTGATAGAATCTCATAATACTTTTTCACAACTAATATTTTCCACAAAAGTTCTGTGATACTTACTCAGAAATTCTGATGCATGGGCTTAATTGCCCCAAAACTTCTAATTTTAAAAACTCCTTCTGAAAATACATCCTCAGAACTTCTAAGGTTGTAAGCATAGAATTCTAATAAACTTCTTATCACCACAGAATCTCTGACACAGTATATTAGACGCTCCAACTCTTACAAAACCCTAGTGTTAGAAATTTTGCACATTTATTTCTAATCTTTGAGCCCTTCTTCAAAAATGGTGATTCAAATATCTGCGTCGCCTACATTTTTTGCTCCAAATCATTCTCACTTAACTTCATCCTCAGAGATTTATCATTCCCAGAATCTCCTAAAACCCTTCCTTTGAAAACCCTAAGCCAAAAATCCTCCAAGCTACTGCAAATGGCTAGGACAAATAGGGTGAGCAAATGAGCAGAAATCTCATCTACAGATTCTGAGATAAGAAGAAGAGAAAGTCCAGAAGAAAAGAGTCCAAGGAAGAGGAGAACAAAATATTATGTCCTAAAGATAATCTTCAATAACAACTCTTCAGCTTACAATAAATTTGTCAAGTATTTTCAAGGAAGAAAAATTGTGAAAGAAAGAGTTTTTGATTTTAAAGTATTTGGAGAAAATGGCCTGAACTTGGAAGTGACAAATTGGATTAAGTTCCAAGGATGGAAAAATTTCATGAGGTACAAGGATAAATGGTACACTAGAATGGTTCAAGCTCTAGTCACCAATTTCAATTACAATACTAGAAAGTCATGGATTAGAAAGATGAAAATAAATCTATCTCGAAATAGTATAAGAAATGCATTTAGCATTCCTGAGATAGAACAACAAAAAATAGATTGGTCATCTAAAAAACTAAGCTATTTTCATATCTGGCTGGAATAGAAATTAAAAAGAATGCAAATTACTTTCATATCAGCCATCAGAATTTAGATCTTAAGCTTGCTCATATGTTGGTCTTCAACAACATATATCCAAAGTTAGGAGGTGCAGATCAAAAGTTTTGAGAAGGAAGCCAAAATTTTGTGGGCTATGAAGCACAGGAAGAGAGTAGACATTGCTCTGATCATTGCTAATCAGCTATACTTGGTCAAGACATCTAACGAGTATTATCTTCCTTATGGGATAATAATGAGAAAATTTCTTAAGATAGCCAATATTGATCTTCTCAAAGAAGATAAAGAAGAGTTCATGGCAAGAGAAACAATAAATAGAGATACTTTGAAGAGAATAGGCTTCAAATCAACTCCAAAGGCTGGATTTCTTAGAAGCTAAGAAAAGAAGAACAAATAAAGAGAACAAAAACTGAAGAAGATAGAAGAGACTAGCAAGAGATTGTGGAAGAAGCAAAAAACATAAGAGAAGAAGCTACAAGAAGAAATAAAGTAGAGACAGAACAAGAGAATAGAGAGGAAAGTATAGTAGCAGTACCCTCCAGACCTAGCCAAACTCAATAACAATCATTAATTCCTCAACCTCATCAACCTACCTACTCAATTCCATAAAACATTGATAACATTCTTTCAGCCCATCTACTACTTATCTATACAAGGTTAACCAACCTTGAAACCCAAAACTCAAATCTCAACCTAAAGATAGACTCAATTTAGGAATCACTAGTTCACAAGCTAGATAAATTGAGTGCTCAAATTGAAGCTATCATAACCCAACCTCAAACCCAACATTCCCCATCCCACCCGTTCTCTCACTAGCGACATCACAAATCTCCTTCACCCATTCATTTCCCTACACACTCATCATCTCCATTTCACATTCATTCACTCTAGTTCCAAAAGTTGTCCAGCCTTAGGCTAAACACTCTGAAACTATTCTTCAAACTCCTACTCAAACATAGCCCTCTTTAGTCTTTCCAAAATTCATACGCATTGAACCATTACCCAATTTGCTAGAGGAATATCTTTCTAATCCCTGTAGAGCTTTTATTAGTCATGGATAGTTTTTCACCAGATCGCTTCCTAGGTTTTGTTTCCTTCCCCATGGACCATCAATCTTTCTGGACTAGTCTTATTATGATCTTATTCTATCAGGAGAAATTCTTCCATCTCGAATTGAAGAATTTCCTCCACATCTACAGAAGAGAGCTACAACTCATCCACCTTCTCCAAAACCAATTGATAAAAATTATGATATTCTTCTTCGTATTTTTCATCTAATCAAACTAACATATTTTGAATTCAAAGCTCAATCAGATATAAATTCTACCATTTCTAAAATGTTTCTATCCTACAACCTCATCATCCATCCTAAAGCACTACCATTTCCACAAATCACTTATCAAATTGATCTTTTTAGAATCCAACTTATCCTTGATACTCCTCTCACACCCACAAGCCATAAAATCAATATTCCTCAATTAGAATCTTTTCTAGATGCATATACTAAAAAACTTCTTCAATTGCTTCAAGCATCAAGGCCTCCTAGAACAACATTTTCATCTCCCTATAGACCTCTCAATATCACTTTTATAACTGAGAAAGAATTCTAATTTTACTCTAAAGATAATCTGCAACCTATTGCTGACAACCTTTCCCTTATTTATCCGAAGCTTCCTGATTTATCACTTTATCACAAAATCTGGGTGTGTTATTCCAAACCAGCCTCCTCACCTCCACCAATCTCACCTTCTCCAAAAATAACTAGAAAACCAACAACTTCACCTCTCTAAAAATATTTAGAAAACCACCTTTTATTCCCATAAAACTAGTTGTACAAACCAAACCAAAAGAGAAACCTAGAATTCAACCTCCAAAAGTTCATAAAAAAGGCTTCTCTTCCTTGCTATACTTTGTATTATGAAAAATACATGGCTAGAGTAAATGCCAATACTGAAGCCATTCTAAAGAAACAACTTGTCCTTTTTTCTGAATGATTAGCTCCCACCTTTAAAGATCATATCAATATCATCTATGTTTCAACCTATAAAAGCCCCTTCTTAACCCAAGAACTACCCACTGCAATTCCAAAAGATCCTACTTTAGTTCCTCCTCCTCCCAAAATTAAAAAGTCTATATTTAAACCTAGGTCCTCTTCCAATAAGCCCACTCAAAAACCTACCTCCACAACCACCATTCCTCCTTCTTATGAAGACCCCAACTTCTTTCCTCTATCTTACTCTAGAAAGCCCAGAACCTAACTTAATGTTATATTTAACTCACATCTTCCTTTTTCGGCTATATTCATTATTCCATGTGATGTTACTTCCTTGTGCTGTGCTTTTTCTGAAGTATCTCATTTTGCTATTATGTATCTCATTTTGTTTTGATGTATCTCAATTACTTTTGTTGTGTAATTTATTTGTCACTCTGATGTATACGTATTTTGCTATTCTAATGCAATTTCTTTCTTATTCTCTTTCACCCTCTACTTACATTCTAGTCTTTAAGTCTTTTGATTATGACAAAAGGGGGGAGAAAAGGAGAGAAATAGGAGACACATAGAAGACATATACATATAAAAATAACTAAGTGTATACATTCAGGGGATGTTTACCCATGCAGGGGGAGCCCCACTAAGTCAATATAAGCACATCACACATTTTGCATTTTTATGAAATGTTTATCACTCAAATGTTTCGTCATCATCAAAAAGGGAGAAAATGTTAAATCTAACCCTTTACTAAGCTTGATTTTGATGATGAATGAGACTAAACAACTTAGTTTTGATGATGAACAAAATGAGTGAAGAATTAAGGTACTAACAAGTTACTTTCCAAGTGATGCAGCATTTAAATATCAAAATAGATTAAAAAGAGTAACTATAAGTAATAAATGGTGTTAATTATAAAATTATTGTATTAAACCTTCAAAGGAAGATAATTTAAAAGGAATGCTCAAATAAAATTATTCAGAAATTGCTTAGAAGTAAATCAGAATCTATTTAGAGACATGGCATGAAAATTTAGAAATTCAGAAGTATTAAAGAAATGCCTCAGAATCTCATCAGAAGCATGTCAGAACCATATTAGAAATATAATGCAAAACTCAGAAGAACTCAAAAGTAAATAGACGTATCTCAAAACCCCATCAAAGATTATGCAGAACCTCCTCAGAATCATGGTGTAGCACTATTGCACATTAGAAGATGGACGGAAGCTTTCTCAGAATTGCAGAAATACATAAGAAGTTAAAAGGATGAACTTTCTGCACTCAGAAGTTCTTTAGAAGAACCTCAGAAACAATACCAAGGCATACAAAATTAATCTAGAAGAAAGTTTTGAAGTTGAAATCTTCTTAGAAGACCCTCAGAAACAACATAGAAATACTTCATAAGTAAACTAAAAAAGTCAAGAACATCAGAAGTAAATTTGACCCACCCTTAAAGTTAAATTAGAAGAATTATTTCACATTCTGAAGAACCTTAGAAACAATATTAAGACATATAGAATTATGCTAGAAGAAATTTTTTCATGTCAGAAGCAACTTAGAATGCTAACATAATATTCAAAAGATCCTTAGAAGCAACTCAGAAGCCTTCTTAGAGGCATCTTTACGAAGGCAAGATTCAAAGAAAAATATCAGAAGCAAAATCCAATCTTCATAGGTATATTAGAAGTCTCTCAAAAGTTCTTCAGAAGTTCAGAATATGATCATTAACAGTAAAATCAACACACAGAAAATTTGAAAAGAATACTACCAAGAAATTAATTATCATAGAAATTCTAAGGAACCATTTCAAAAATTCTGTTAAGTCATGGATTGAAAAGTTCTAGATACTTAACTCAGAAATTCTAAAGCCTGATAGAATGCAAAAGTCATTACCAACTCTGCCTAACAAATTTGAAAATGGTGCTAAAGGTTGTAACGGCTAAATCTTTTTAAAGCCTATAAAAAGATAATTAAGGCAACACTTAATTACAGCTAAGAACACACTAAAAATCATTTGATTCAAGAAGTGCATTCCCAATCTTCCATCATTCAACTCCAATTGCTATAATATGGCAAAAGCATTTAAAGATTTCAAAGCCAGATCTGTGTAGACTTTAAAAGAAGTTTGAATTTGATCTCATTGCATACTTTGTTCATTAAATTGAGTTTTAATTTTTCTACAAGTTTTCTTAAGTAAGAGGCATTAATCTATACATTTTCATTTGGAAAAATAATGAGTTATTTGATGAGCTCTGTGAAACCAATAGTTTATAAAAGTTTCTGGTTAGCTTGGAAAATTAGTAAGTTGGTAAGCTCAGAAACCAACTTGTATAAGTTTGTTGGTGAGCTTGGAAACCAATGTGTAAAAGTTTATAGTGAGCTTGAAAAACTAGTAAGTTGCTAGTGAGCTTGTAAAACCAACAAGTGTTTAGTGGAACCTGAGTTTAGTAAAGGAGACTGACTTAGAGAAGTTGAGTAAGAACCTAAGAAGGGCTAAACCATTATAAAAATCTTATGCGTATGTGTTGTGAGTTTTACTTTCTTTTATTTTAAGTACATCTCTCAAGTTATTGACCAAAATTTTTGAAAGCTCAATACTACCATCCAGTTAGGGACCAACCGATCCTTCAATTACTTTGCCCACATCAATAAAGAGACCTATCTAAATAGCATAATTGAGCACTACTCTCTCCTTTATGACTTGTAAGGAGCATCTTAGTAGAGATAAAATAATGCCAAACTCTTCCTTTTGTAGGAAAGTTTAGCACAAAAGTTTGAAACCTTTTCCACTAAGTTTCTAGCCTTGCAAGAAAAACAATAATCTCCTTGTAGTTAGGTCCCTATTCCATCAAAGCAGAATATTCTTCTTGTTCAAAATTAGGAAGTTGGTACATCCGATTGATCATCTTTCTATTGAATGTAATTGAATTCCCTCTCACCAATGCCTTCATTCCTCAGTATTCTCTTGCATTAGTAAAAAATTCTTTGATTACAAGAATGAGAGTTGCACTTGTTGCTTGGTAATTTCTTACCAACTCTAATCCTTAAGATAATATGGAAGGATCTTAATGGATTTTCAAAACCCCTCTCTTGTATGCACTTCTTCCCAACTATGGAATTTCTAAATCTTTCTGCTACTCCATCATTGACAAGACAAACGTGGGGTTTATTGAGGAACTTTGGGATGAATCTCTTTGTCTCTTTGGATCCATTCATAAAATATTCTTCAAACACTGAATTTCATCACACAAATTAACCAATTATCAACCACTATTCAATTGATTTCACAACTAACAATCACCATTCCAAAGATCAAAGCAATCAATCTCTCAAAACTTCTCCAAACACTTCATACACAATCCACTATTCTCTCTCAAGACTTTTCACAAACAGGTAATGTGCACAACCTATTCTTCACCATTCACACAAACTTCTCTTGCAATCTCCACAATCTCCCTTTAAAACTTTCTTTCAAAGTAAATGCAATAATCAATTGAAAGAAAACTTATTTAAATTCCTAGTTGCATGAAGTTCACAACTTCCAACCTAGAAACACAACTACTGTAGAAATTTTTGTTGAAGGAAAGTTACTCAATCTGAAACTTGATGGATCTAGTGGTGAATGGGAGGTTTAAAGTTGTTTGAATTTAGTTTTGGAATGTGAGGATATAAGTGATGGTTTGGGGTGTTAGGTTTTTCTCAAAATATGGCTTGAAGTGGAGGAGAAAGAGCTCAAGCACACACAACTCAAAATGGGAACTTTGTTGGTATGGGATGGCTTAAGTATGCATGGGCATTGCAGCTCTAGACCTGGGCATGTAGGTGCCTATAGTATGGCTTAAACTAAGAAGGGAGGGGTGAATTGAGTATGTAAAAATTTATTACTTAACCTCTATTAGAACATTTCCCTTTTTCATGATTGTGTGTGGTACACTGTAAGATAAATGATAAAACAGTAAGATGCATGAAGAATAAAATAAATAATCAAACACACATACAAATAATATGATTTTTATAGTAATTTGGGAACCTCATTTCTACATCCACTTGATAAGCAAATTATATTCACTTATATTAATATTAAACAAACTTATTTACTTGTTAATCCTTGAGAATTTCAAAGTTATTCACATGTTTCTACATGATTTTTGTAGGTATCTAAGATCCAGAGGTAATGAAGTTAAATTGAGGAGATGAAGCACAAATCGAAGCAAGAATGGAGTGATGCAGCAAAAGTGGGTAGCAGAATGGGCAATCAAGCGCCCATTACTAGCGCTCTGGCACCCGAATCGAACAAGTTCAAAGTTGTTGGTAGCAATTTGGGGGCTCAAGCGCTCACATGTAAAAGTGGATTTTTGGATTTCTGCAAAGTGTGTATCTTTCCACTTATTAGACTTGGTTTAAAAGGTTTTTTGTTTTTGTTTTTTGGATTAGGGTAAGGGGACTTTGGAGGAGGGACTTGGAGGCTACATTTCCTAAGGGTTTTGAGAGAGTTTTTGAAGGAGGTTTTGAAGGAAGAAGATCAACTTGGAGATCAAGGGGTGTGAGATTACAACCAAGGAGTGAAGAGCAAGCTGAAAAGGGGGAAGACATTGAATTGTTTTGATTTTTATTATTTTCCTTCCTTATCTTTTTGGTTTATCCTAGGATTGAAACTATGATGATGTTAGAATTTTATTGGTTTGATTTATATTGTATTATGAGTGGCTAATCTCTCTTTCCTAGAGGAGAGATGGATTTTATGTTGAGTTCATGGTGCAATCAATGACTTTCTCATTCGACAATGCAATTATTTTATTTGTGATATTTGGTGTGTAAGGTATTCAATTGATTTGTTATCCATTGGATGATTTTGTAATTAGGGTTTGACACTTGGGAGAGGTAACCCTAATTAGGATTTAAATATCACAACATAAAACTATATTCTTGGGAATGCTTTTATGTTTTATGAAATCTTCAGTAGAGAACCATAGATATTCATGCATTCTTATTGCTCATATTTTTATAGGGATATCAAAATCAGGGTTTTGCGAATAGATATTTAATCTATCACTCGGAAGAGGGGGTTAAGTAAATTGGGAATCTTGGTTTATTAACTTATGCATTGTTAAATCAGATTTGAGTTGAAATTGCCATGAATGAAACATAAAGGAAGTCAATCCTCTAGGATTTCCATATTTTGATTTACTCAACTCAAAGCTATTTTGTTCAGTTGTTAGTTAAGATTTATCTATTTTTGATCATCAAGATAAAGTTAGAATTATCTATAATGATAGCTACTGAAAAGTTGAAAGACACAATCCCTATGGATACGACACTTACTCATCACTAAACCATAAAACTTGACTCCATACACTTGCAGTATAGATTTTCAATGATCAAGTTTTTGGTACCATTGCCGCGGATTGAGATAATTTCAACTTTCTTTTGCTAATATTGTCAATAGATAATTTGCTTTAATTTGGATTTTAGTTTTCCTTTCTTTTAGCAAGTCCAATTTTCTTTTGAAATTTTTGCAAAGCAAATTAAACTTCTTTATTTTTCATAGTAGTGTATGCAAGATCCTAAAAGTTCTGACATTATTCCTTGTGATCTAGAAATAGAGAGAACACTGAAAAAGATTCAGAAAGCAAGGCGAACAGAAAGAAGAGCAATGGCTGATCAAGCACAAATTCAACCACAGATCGAACAATAAAGGCCAATCAGGGATTATTTCAGACTAGTGGTTAATGAAAACTACTCTGGTATCATTCGTCTAGCCATTAATGTGAACAACTTTGAATTGAAGCCATCTTTGATTAACATGGTTCAACAAAACTAGTTTGGGTGAAGATCCGAACATTCACCTAGCCATGTTTCAGAAGATCAGTGATAGTGTAAAAATGAATGGAATACGAATTGAAGCCATCTTTGATTAACATGGTTCAACAAAACTAGTTTGAGTGAAGATCTGAACATTCACCTAGCCATGTTTCAGAAGATTAGTGATAGTGTAAAAATGAATGGAATACGAATTGAAGCCATCTTTGATTAACATGGTTCAACAAAACTAGTTTGAGTGAAGATCTGAACATTCACCTAGCCATGTTTCAGAAGATCAGTGATACTGTAAAAATGAATGGAATACCAAATGAGGCCATCAGATTGAGACTTTTTCCTTTGTTATTGAGAGACAAAGTAAGAAGCTTGCTATAGAGTTTACTACCAGGAAGCATAACAACATGGGATGAAATAGTGGAGAAATTCCTAGCAAAATTCTTCCTTCCAACCAAGACTGCTCAATTGAGAAGTGAGATTGGAGAATTTAAGTAGATGGATTTTGAGCCATTGTATGAGTGTTGGGAAATATTCAAGGATGTACTTAGAAGATGTTCACAACACAGCTTTCCAGACTAGTAACAAATTCAGTTATTCTAAAATGGGTTGAATAGCCAAACAAGGACAATAGTAGATGCTACTTCTGGTTGCTCATTGATGCCCAAAACTATAACAGAAGCATACCAAGTACTTGAGGAAATGACTTCAAATACATTCTAGTGGCCAAATGAGAGAAATATGGTAAGGAAAGTGGTAGGTTGTCTTGAAGTGGATCTGACTACAGCTTTGACAGCATAAATGTCCTCCTTAACACATCAAGTGGCCATTGCAAATTCAACACCTAAAGGAATGGTAACTGTAGGTGAGGCATTGTCCTCTTCTTTGCCAATTGAAGCTTATACTGTTGGAGATCCAACTAGAGAAGAAGTGCAATTTTTCAACAAGGACTACAACAATTTCCAAGGAAATAATATGCAAAATCCATACTATCCTGGAAATTAGAGATATTAGGATAATCTTCCCTATGGAAATAAAAGAAAACAACCTACATCATCCTCCTAGATTTCAACAGTCACATCAACCTCAAAATCAGTCCCAACCATCTTAAAAGAAGCCAACCTTTGAAAATCTTATGGGAACTTTTGTTCAGGAAAGTCAGAACAGGTTTGCTGGGAATGAGGCAAGAGTCAATAATATGGAGACAAACATGGGAAATATTAATGCTTCTATTAAGTCTCTAGAAACACAGATTGGGTAGATTGCTAGCTCATCGAACAATTCAAACAGAGATTCTTTTCTAAGTAACACAGAGAAGAATCCAAGATAATATTGCAATGTTGTGATGCTAAGAAATGGAAGAGAACTAGAATTACCATAAATGCAAGTGAAAACTGAGAAATCAGAAAAACACTCTTCAAAGAATGGAGAACCTGAATCAAAAGAGAAATAAGAAAAACCTGAGAAAGGAGAGTACCTACTAGGGAGAATTTCATTTCCTGACAATCCCCCTATTTTGCAACCTAAACTTCCTTTTCCTCAGAGATTCCAAAAGAAGAAAATTGATGAACAATTCAAAAAATTTCTGGACATGTTCAAAATGATTCATTCCATTTGCAAAAGCTCTAGAGCAGATGCTCAATTATGCTAAATTTATGAAGGAGATAATGTCTAGGAAGCGGAAGTTGGAGGAATTTGAAACAGTGAACTTGACAGAAGAATGTAGTGCAATCATTCAAAGAAAACTTCATCAGAAATTGAAGGATCCAGGGAGTTTCACTATCCCTTAGACTATTGGAAATTCATCTTTTCATAAAGCATTATGTGATTTGGGAGTATCAACTAATTTAATGCCTTTGGCTATCTTTCAAAAACTAGGACTTGGGGAAGTGAAGCCGACAATATTAACATTGCAGCTTGCTAATAGATCTTTGACTTATCCATGGGGAATTATTGAAGATGTGTTGGTAAAGTGTAACGCCCCGCCCACCAGGGACAGTTTCTCCATTTTACACCGTAAATCCATATGATCATACCATGATTTTCCCACTTCCAGGGTGGGTTGCTTTGATATATTTTTTTTAGTTGACCTAATTTCTGCAGAAAATTGGACAGTCTCCCTTAAAAATAGGGTTGTTCACCTAGGTACAAATATTCATCACATATTATAGTACATTTCTCCATTATAATTTATAAAAGTAAGAAATTATATACTCTAATATTTCTTTAGTCATCCACACAACATCTTTATAACTCCACAGGCTCTCCCAGGACCGTGGTTGCATCATGATGACAATGAATCCACCACACTGTCATACAATTTTCATTCCACATACACCATACACCATGCACCTTATACTCCAATATTACATCGATATGCCTATAAATTACAATTATACATCATGAGACATAAATTAATTACAATTATATTGTACATAAGATGGGAATTTCCCAATTGCCATATAAAAAATACAAATTTGACTATTATACTTTCTTACCAATCTTGCTTCTTCTGGACTTGACCTGTCAACTAAAAAAAATAAAACAAGGGTGAGGCTAAATAGACTCCATAAGTGGACTCCATGGCAATAAATAATTCATCCAAAATTAACAAAATCTCATCCATCCAAGTAAATAGGGATCCATAAGGTATCCCACACACCAATCCAAATAGATAC